>ML681357.1:139747-153306 GCA_007922225.1 Emydura subglobosa
AAAAAAAAAAAAAAAAAAAGATCCGGACTCTCCCAATTCTCCTGTTTCTGGCTGCCTCTCCCACAGCTACAGCTTTGGTCTTCAAAAGATGTCGATACTGCATGGAAGCACCCAAAGGGTTAAATGATAATAAAACCAATTATTCTGAAAACTACAGGGCAGGATTTTACAAACCAAGAGTGTTGGTTTAGCTCCTTAAAACCTTACAGATTGACACAATATATTTGCACACACAAATTCTCCCTTGCACTGCTCTAATGATTTTCACACAGCTGTACCAAAATTACATTCCCTTTTACACCTTTGGAGGCAGTTAAATTTAAACTGAACCCTCCCTTTTCCCTTCAGTGATTCCAACCAAATCATCCACATTCAAATAATCTCAGTCAGGAATCACAGACCATGCCCTTGGGAAAAGGGCCCATCCTTCCTTCAGGATGGCTGCAAAGAAACCAAGAATTCTTCTCTCACAACACCTTCAACAACCTTCAACTACTTAATTCCCCTCAACTTTTGTAATACGAATTTCTACAAAAGCTACATTTATCTCTTCTCTTTTTCTTCAAATCACTTACTTTTGCCCACAAGTTACCATGTCTTAGCTCCATTTTATTATTCTTTGTTGCATAGCTTTCACTGGCAACTGGCAACATGGTTTTGTAATTTTAAACCCTCCATTCTCTTATTCAGAGTGCTATCTTTATCAGCCCCTGTTTTTACTTTGCTGATTCTTATGCATTTTATTTATTTCTTAAAATGGTGCATTTTGCTTGTAAAACCGGAGCCACCAAATACAATCTATGAAACACACCTGCCTTGGTCTGTGTATTATCAAAAAAAAACAAACCAAAAACTTTTAAACTTCAAAGTGTATCCAAAGTTCCCTCCATTAAAATTTTGGAAAAACAAAAGTGCAAAAGCTCTTGGTTCGCTGACAGAAGCGGAAGTGCAGAGTCAAGGAGGAGGCAATACTATGGGTTTATCGCGGTAATCTGGAAAGAATCACAATTCTTTACACCAGTAATTTTTCTTCTTCCCACCTTACTTCCTGTTTGACCTCAGTTTTTAAAGTGTAAGTTAACCACTCATTTTCTTAAAAATATTACAAGATAATTCTTTAAGCAGTGCTAACACATTGTAACAGAATTCTCTAACCAGTCGTACCGCACCACCTTAACTGATTACAGTTAGCTATAGGACAGACGGAAACAACCAAAGAATCAGACAGAAATAATATGAACAGTGGGTGCCACAATGGCCAGAAAATATGAAGTGTAGATTCTACAAGCACAGCTGTTGACAAGTGGTTAAAAACAAGACAGAATGCATTAGACTGTATGACCTTCTAAACAGCCTGGTATTACCTTGTTTTAGTGTCATTAGTTTGTGATGTGTGGATGTGACCACATGTTTCCCAGTTTATGATTGTCCCTGCTGCTTTGGGTTTTGCTTAGCCAAACTGCAAGGCCTCAGATTGTCACAGTGAGAGAAGGCCCAAAGACAGGTAGGCTGTGATTTTGATTCTTTGTTTCTACACTCTTCTAACTAGCTAAGTGATAAGAATATACATAAACAATCATGGGCCTTTACAGGCAGGTCTAAATAGCTATATTCTAACACCCAGCAAGCCACCCGGACCAAAGACCTGGCTGCAGAGGGCCTGAATAACCCAGCAGGAGGTAAAAAACACACACTTGTACAAAGGGGCTTCTTGGAAACCTGGACACCATGGTTTCAGCATAAACCAAAGCAGCACCATGAGGTCCCATTGAGACTTGAACTCAGATGGCAGGATTCAAAGTCCTGCTCATTACACCATGGGACCAACTACCTTAAGGTGTATGCACCCATGTGGCATGTAGCTGGAAGTCTTTTCTTCTTCTTTTGAGACTCGCTCTCCCTCCCCCACTTTACTTCTCCCATCCATTCTCTCTCCCATGTTTCATTCTCAGCACCTACACCCACAGCATTTGCCTGGAGAGAGAGACTGTGTTTTCTGTTTCCACCCGTGTTGAAGTGGTCTCGATCCCTCTCCTTAAGGACTCACCAGGTGAAAAGGGACCTTTCCAGGAAATGGCCATGGCATTTGGGAATCCATCTGTTGCTCTGGACAATTACAGGATTCACTGGGGTGATGGTGCACAAGGCAAATGCCTGACTAAGGACTTGAACATTGGACCCTCACATTAAGAGCTCGACGTTCTTCCAAACTAACTAGTCAGACAGCTGTTAAGCTGCTCTGACTGATTACATCACAAGAGAAACCAGACAAGCAAAATGAGGTGGAAACCTCCCTCTTTTCCGTCCCAGCCACTACTCAGCAGCAGGATTTCTCCTTCTTCCTTATCCTGTTGCCACTTACTCTCTGCAGCTATACACCTGGACTGCCCAGCCACCTGCTACACCCCAATACCCTGATACTTAAGTCTCCCTGTCTGTGACTTCCCCTGGTGTGATCTGGATTGCTGTATTGCTGCATCTCCCCAATCCCCCACTCACAGAGCCCTTCTTTCTCTGCTCTGCTTGGAGAAACCCCACGCCTGGGCTGTTCACACACAACCTCCAGCATGTGAGCTGCTCCCTGTTAAGTGAAGGAGTGATTCTACACAACCACTCTTTGGATTATGCAACAGAATGTCCCAGCCATTACCCCCAGTTCCACATGCAACCCGAGATACCGCCATTTTCAAATGTTCAGTTATGCCCACTGAACAGTTTAAGCTCATATAAGTTTGTCAATTAAACAAAGAAACTGATACGCACCAGCCTTGTTACTCCAAGTGGAGTGTCCAACACACTCTAATCAACACACCACTTTCGGTAAAAGAAACAAACCAATTTATGTGTTACAGAAGTATTTGAAGTGATTAGAAGTCAAATTATAACAAGTCAGATTAGGTGAAGAGCAACACAAGGGTTTCATTAATCAAAGGTGTTTTACAAACTCATTTTGCCCCATGCAATATATAATTCCAGCCCGGGGGATATTGAGAAGTTGAGGAGTCAGAAGATGTCACTTTCACTTATTACCTCCTCTCCAGAATGCAGGTCAAAATCTGAAAATCTACAATTCTTTCTCCTGCACAAGACACCCCCATGTCAGGATCCTTCTAACAGAGTCTACAGTCCTGCCCATCCTTTGATCTTTGGCCCCCGAGCCTGGCTACCCCAGACTCCCCTCAATCTTTGCTGCCTGAACCCTCCTTTCTAAACGTTAAAATCCCCGTTGGGGAGGGAAAGGAGCACGATAGGCATTAGTCCCTGTGGAGCAGAAATATCTTGTGCAGCTCACTGACTGGCTAGTGGGTTGAGCTGCTCACCTGCTGCAGCTTCTCAGGGATATGATTTTGATGAATTGAAAGAACAAGAAGAAAATCTGTGTTCTTCCTATCTAAGACCATTTGTCTCCTTTTGCACTTCGTGTGAAAGTCCCTCTCTTCCCCAGTCATCAGGTCAGACCTGGATTCTCTGGGCTCAGCCCCGCCTGGATTGAGAGGGCCAAGTTTCTGGAATGACTCCAGATTGATGCTGGGGCAATTGAGATCAGATTCTGGCCCTAAGTCCAGGCCCTGTCCTGGAGTGGCTCTGGGTGAACCGAGATCTGAATCCACCCAAGATACTGACGCGCCTGGATTTGGGTGTTAATTATTAGACACTTTTGAAATTTTTCAGACTGTGTATTTGTGTATGTGTGAGAGAGAGAGAGACAGAGAGAGAATTTCCCTCTTTTCCTCCCAGAAAACAAACTTGTTTTGGAAACATCTCAAACGTGTCCCTTCTATTTCCCATCAGTGTTTGATCATGGCCACTGCCTTTGCCCCAGGGCACGTTTTCTGCAGCTCAGTGTTTTTCAGTGCAAAGAATTGAGAAATAATCCCAGGAGCGGCGGCATTGTTCCAATCCCTCAATACCAAGCCACCTTCAGAACAACCCCGTTCTCCATGTTAGAAGCAGTGCTCTAAGCTGGGTTTTCAGGGGCTACTGACATTCCTCCATTTCTTCCCCCATGCTCTGGGGATGCCCCCTGCCATCTCCTATTGCCAGGAGCTTTGTGCAACCCCACCCCCCCGTTGCACCTTGCTCCATTACCACGGGCTTTTCCCATTTTCAATGCCTGGGCCTAGCAGAAGCCTTGTGATCTGGGGAGAGATCAGAAAACTTGGAGTGGGAGAAAGGGAGACCCCTGCACCCGCTGCCCTCTGATTAGAAGGGCCACAAGCGCCTCGACAATTCTCTGTGGATCAAAGCACTGGTTGACAGCTCCAGTTATACACTTCCAATGGAAAAACTCCTCCCCCACTCAATCTCCCAATAGTGGTTCAAGAAGGCCACATTTCTTGGGAATTTTTGCTAATTCTGGAGACCAAAACCATCGGGTCTGCCATGGGTTGAAGGCAACTGGCCAGGTTCAACCCTGACTGGAAATGGGGGGGAGGGTAGGACATGCTGGAGACATTTTTTGAAACAATTCTGTTTTGTGAGAGAAGGAAAAGGGAAATTTACATGCATACACACACAAACACGTTCTCACACACACATGCACAAACAGACACACACAGAGACACAGAGTTTGAAAAATGTCAACCGGGATGAATAATTAACACCCAAACCCAAGCATGTTGGGTGTGCATTCGGATCTCAGCTCACCCACAGCCACCCCCGGGCAGAGGCTGGACTAAGAGCCAGAATCTGATCTCCGTTCTACCAGAGTCAATGCAGGTGGAGGTGAGCCCGCAGAATCCACATGTCACCTGGAGCCCTGAGAATAGAGGGACTTTCAGTCTCAGTATCTGCCCCATTCTCTGGAGGAATCTGAGCCAAGAGAAACACAGCTGGGGCAGTCAGAGACAGACAGCAGCTCTGGGCAATGCCCTGACCCACAGAGCACTCACAGAAGCAATGCTGCCCTATGGCATCAATTAGAGATGCACGGCTGAGTAAGGGACAGTACGGCCGGTACTCCTGGGATCTCTCTGCAGGTTAGGGAAGGGGGCCTGTTTGGTTGGAGTGGGGTCCGGTGGGAGCCCGGACACCTGGGATCTATCCCCAGCTCTGTGAGAAGTATGGGGTCTAGGGGTTAGAGCAGAGGTTGTGCCTAGGTTCCATTGACACTAGTCTAACAGTTGAAGACACTCTGGCAGCGGCTTGGCTTCATTTCTCATCCTCTCCATGGCCAGTTCCCTCGTGAAGTCCCTATCATCCCTTCCTTTGAGACACGATGACATATCTCTGGCTGCCCAGATGCCTGGGTTCCTTACTTGCCTGGAAATTTTCAGGTTGGAACCACCATTCTAGTGGGTATGTGCGGAAGTGTGGGGCCAACTGGGGAGAGTGGGTGTCTCCATTGGAGCAGAAGGGAAAAGATTGGGGAAGGGCTCCTATGTCACTTCTCTGAAATCCCACTCCCCATACATCACTGCAGGGAGGGAGGCTTCAGTGATCCCCCCCACAAACCTCTTTTCAAGGTGGCCCCAATGGGTGGCCAGCACTGGTCACTCCAGCTCATTCTAAAGTAGGTGTCCTTCCCCTGAGCCAGCTCTGGGTGTTAGATTTGAGGCATTGTGGGGAACATGGTGTTTAAATTGCATATCTGAGGTTTGTGAATGCTCCAGACTCCTGGGTCATGTTCCTGGCTCTGGGAGGGGAGTGGAGTCTACTGGTTAGAGGTGGGAGGGATAGATGAGTGGAGCCTTACCAATGGGACAGACTGGCAAGAGGGGAGCTGGATTCTCTCCCCTGAAAGGACAGGGATAGGATGAGGATTTAAACAACTGAGAGTTTCCACCATGTTCCTGCAGTGTCATGAGCCTGCAGAACTCCCTGCCACTGCACTTTAGCAGCCCTGACAGGGCAGGCTCCCTGTTAAAATGGAACCTGTCTATGAAACCAGACTGTGAAGGGGAGTGAGAAAATCTGGAAGGAGGATTAACCCCTGGAGTGAACGACTCGCACTAGAAGGGGTCAGGAAATGAGCAAGTCTTGGGCCACTGAACCCCCATCTCAGCCAATCCCCCCAAAGTGGGCAGTTTGCTCTTTAGGAAAGCCCTTGGAAATGAGGGTTTTAATCCCAGAAACGACATTGAGAAAATTGCCCCCGAATGCTTTAATGTTTGGTTAAAAAAAATCCAGGGTTTAAAATGTCCTGAACCTGTCAGCTTTTCAGCCACACATTGTCCAATGGGGGGTGGAGCACTAGGTGGGCTGAGGCTACACATTCAAGTGTTATTAGGATGCCTCTGGATCATCCTCAGGTCCCCCTTTGTGCAGAGGAGGGGTATCTCGGGGTCGGAGGAGTTGCCGTGGCTCGGTTGCTAGGGCCGGAGGTGCCGGGCAGCAGCGTGGCCAGCTGCTGGACATGCTGCCACTGCTGCTCTTGCTGCTCGGCTCCCAGCTCTCAGCTACGCTGTTGCTGCTCTGCACCAAGTCGTTGCAGCAATTGCTGCTGCTGCTGCAGCTCAGCGGCGTATTGCTGCTGCTGGCTCTTCGCCACCATTGCACTAGCTTGTCCAGGTCCATGGGGTGCTCACTTGGTGCTGGGCAAGGAACAACTTCAGTCCCCCTCGGTCTCAGGGGGCAGGCGTTGCTCACAGTCCCCACCACATGGAGGAGTGGGTGGCCCTCCCTCCCTGTCAGTCCAGTGGGAGACCACATCTCCTCGTGGCCATGGACCTACCTGCAGTCGCAGCGAAATAAAGAGCAGAGGAGATTAAAGGCACACAGCAAGACAGCACGGGGATTTCAGCCCAGGATCTCCTGTTTACTAAAGAGGTGCCTTAGCCAGCTTATCCATGGTGCCTGCCCTCGGGGACCATCTGCACCTGCTCCACTTGATGCCCAGACAGCACCAGCACATTCCAATGCAGAAACATTTTTCATTCCTTGCAATATCTGCAGAGATCGAGCCGTCTGGCTCTGTGTGCCCAGAAAACCACAGCTGAGCTGACAGAGGGCTTTAAGGTGCTCTTCTCACTGCAGGAGCCATGATCGTACAGCGGTCAGCACTCTGCATTGCGGTTGTAGCAAGATCAGCTCAACTCTGAGTCACAGCAACTTGTTCATCAGCTCCAGACTTGTCATTAACATCTTTTAAAGTCCTTACTGCAAGGGGTGCTCTCTCTCTCTCTCTCTCTCGCTCTCTCTTTCTCTCTCTCGTGAAGAAGCACTTACAGGTTTACACCGGATGGTCTTTTTTTGCTTCTGAGAAAGAGATACTAAAAAGGGATCCCAAGAAACAAACTCGGCTCTGCAAGGAAAAACAGTCATGACAAGACAGGAGCTCCTGGTTACTAGGAAGTCCTTTCCAGAACCACAGCAGATGTTGACTGAGAAAGAGATGCCAAAAGAGAGATCTCTGCTGCCTACAGACATCCAGCTATCAGGAGCTCTGTGCACAGAGAGGCCTTTGTTAGCGGGAAAATGACTTTGGCAGTGAGTGACAAAGTAGTGCCCTGGATCCCCATAAAATGAGTTTCCATGACACCACTACTTGGCCTCTCTCCTCCCCCATCTCAGCCCCTGGAAGATCATCTGGAAATCATAAACTAGGAACTGGGGAGATTGGTCCCAGGATGAGAGGGAATTCAGGCTATGGATTAAGAACTGTAAACTGCCTTGAACTTCCAGTGGCATGAGAAAAGCTGTCAGCAGCCTATTCATCATCTTCAGGCTTGTGTTTTGATTGTTTCCAACACTGCTGTGCAAAGTCGACTTTCTGAACAGGCAATTACTTTGATTTCCAATAAAGGTCTGTTCTGTTACCTAGCAAGACTTTGGAAAATGTGAGCAGAGGAAACAGAAGGCACCACTGAGAGTTGAACCCAGGATCTCCTGTTTATTAGAGAGGTGCATTAGTCAGCTGTGCCATGCTGCCCAATTTAGTAAAGGTCTTGCAACTGCTCCCCTTGATGCTCCAAATCATCACAGGACAATTCCAATGCAGAAAATTTTCCATTTCCTGCAAGACTTGAACAAATTTAGCTATTTGCTTCCGTATGCACAGAAAACAACAGCTGAAATGACAGAGGGCTTATTAGGTGCTTCTCCTCTGCAAGTGGCCATGAATGTATAATGCTTAGTGCTCTGCATTGTGCTCACAATGACCTTTGTTCAACTCTAAGTCACACCCACCTTTTCAACAGCTCCAGAATTGATGATGGGCAGTTCGGTCCAGAGTGCCCTGCAGGCGGCAGCTTCAGTCGGATCCGGGGAGAATAGAGTAGCGTACAAGGCCCGGGTCCTTCTGCGCATCTCTGCCGGATCCGTGAGTGGGGCGCGATACCCCGCCAGAAGGCAGGTGACATGCTTCCAGGCCCCTCTCCTTTTCTCCAGAGTGTAGAAGAAGTGGGAGCCGCGATCCATCTCCCAAAGGGGACAGATGCGGGATCGAATGAAGGCACCCCGAGTCCAAAGGTCTCCGAGGGCCCGGAGATCCTCCTGGTTCTCCCAGCACGTTCTGTGGATATATGCCTCTCCAGCTCTAACACCTCCCACTCCAGCTGTTCTATCCCTGTATCCCTCCGCCGGCTGGCCCCCCCCGAGTGTTGTTACAGCAGAAGAGCCGGGCATGCACTTTCCTCACACCTCACCAGCACCACACCGAGGGAAAGGCGTACCTCTGCTCCCACCAGGCCAGCCAGAACTCCTGGAAGGATGCAATGGATCCCACATCCTCCAGCAGACTGTTGTTAAAGAGCCAGTAGGCCAGGCCGGCCTCTCCACAGTGAGAGAGGCCATCAGGGTCACCACGTGGGCCCCAGAGAGATGACGACATGAGAGGTAGATGCAGTTCAACCGGGAGTGGCTCAACCAGTCTTCCCCCATCCGGACAAAGGTGTAGGTGATGACGGCGTGTGGGTGGTGGCCAGGAAGTGATGGTCTACTATCTCCCGGACCACGTCCGCGGCGGTCCAGCAATGCTTGGTCCCCATGCGATCTCATTCCTCGAGGGTGGTGATAAAGTCCCAGCTCAGGACCAAGCATTCACAAGGATCCAAGGTGCCGAGGAAGGCTGATGCCTGCTGAAAAAGCTGCACCCTCTCTGGGCCTGATGTTGGAGCATAGACGGTGAAAGGATCCAACGCCAGCCCGTCCATGCGGACCTGGAGTTGCAGTAGGTGTCCCAGCACGACCTCGGAGACTCCCAGCACCTCGGCCTGTAGGTCGGGGAAGAACAGGACGGCTATTCTGCCCTCGTGGGTGGAGAGGTGACTAAGGAAAACCCTGTCCCCCCACTCCACGTACTAGCTGGCCTCGGCGGCTGGATCCGTGTGGGTCCCCTGCAGGAATGCCACAGAGTATCCAGGTGCCACGCATGTCCCAGAGAAAGGCGCACAGCTCATTGCGCAGCACCTTGGGGAGGTCATCCTCCGGCTTGGCCCCTATGACAGCCCCATGGCGGGTCGGGATAGGCAATAGTGGGGGCGGAGGAGGGAAGACAGCAGCCCCGAGTGGGCTGGGAGAGGTGAAGGCAAAGGTCGCTCCCTGGCAGCACACAAGGGGAAAGGAGACGACTCCAGGGGAAGCAGAGGCACAGATGGCAAGGGGAGGAGGAGATGGGTCGGGGGTTGGGATGGGAGCTGGAGGGGGATCGGGATCAGGGAGGGAGCTGGGGCAAGAGAAGGGTCAGGACTCAGAGCGGGGGAGGGGGCAGGGCCAGGATTGGGGCGGGGTCCGCAGCCAAAGCAACCAGGCCAGTGGGGTGCAGTGCCCCCTGATCAGGGCTGGGAACTAGAGAGGCAGGCAAGGTGGAGGTGTCCATCATGGGGCCGGGCTCAGGACTCACAGTGCCTGTGACTCTGGGCCCCAGTTCAGGCACAGATGGGCTGGCACCCTCAGTGGGAAAGGGGGCGGCTGTCCCACAGCCGGGGAGGGGGCGCCCGGTGGCCCAGAGCCTGGCTGCTCAGCCCTGGCCATAGCCACAAGGGCTTTGTTGCTGTTGGTGGGGTGCCGCCAGTCGGCCGGGCAGAGGGGATTCGGGGTTCCCGGGGACGGGAGCGGGGGCAGCAGCCTGGGGAAGGAGGGAGGGGAGGAGGAGAGGTGGCTGGGTGCTTCCCACATCAAGATCTTACATGGGGGGGATTGTCCACCCTCTGGCTGGCCGGGGTCAAACCCAGGGCATCGATCTCTGTGAACAGAGGTGATAGGTCCCGCCCCCCTCACGAAATCCTCCCCGGTGGTGGCCACAGAAGCCGTAGCTCCGGCACCGGCGGGGGGTTCGGATGACAGGGGGGTGGGGGGATTTCTGGACTGGGAATCCTCGAGGAGGGGCTCCAGGAGGGAGATAGTGCATCCCACAACTGCCACCCTGGCTTCCTCGGCCACTGCTGCGTGCTGGGCTCTACCACTTCAGTGACAAGGGGGGGTGCTGGGCTCTGACCTTGCACTTCCTACACTTGCCCTGCACGAGCACTCAGCCCTATGAGGCGGAGGGCCGGGCAGCGGGGGCAGGACCAGGGGGCAAGAGCACAGGGGCTGGGGCTTGGGAAGGCAGGGGTTGGGCAGCGGGTGAAGGAGAGGCCTCCCCCCGGGTTGAGCCCCCACCAATGCCCAACAGTGGCGGCCCTGGCTCCCTCTCCTCCGCAGGCCCCGCCAGATTGCGCCGGCATTGGCAGGGCCCGCCTGCTAGCCCAGGCATCTCAGGGGAGGCACCCCCGGGGTCGAAGTAGAGGTCATGTCCCATGACGGAGGAGGAGGGACGGACACAGGGACTGGATGGCTAGGGTCACCGCCGATGGCCTGGCTGGCACCCTCTGGGTCTCAGGGATCCTGGGACTCCTGCCTTTACAGGCTAGGGGGCAGTCCCTCCAGACGTGCCCTATCTCCCGGCAGAGGTAGCACCGGACCTGCCCTGTTGCGTAGTGGACCCGGTATCAGGCCCCTTGATGGGACACCAGAAACCACCCCTCGAGTGACTCCCTGTCATGTGTCATCAGCTGTAGCTGCACCTGCCGACGGAAGGATAGGACGTGACAGAGGGCGGGGTCCTTGCAGCTGAGGGGAAGCAGCTGATGGTGGAGATGGGCTTCCCCACGGTGGAGAGGAAAGGCAGAAGGGCGGCATTGGGGAGGAAGGGTGGGACAGAAGTGAGGACCACCTGTACGCCCAGGTCCTCCAGGGGCTCCACGGGGACATGGAAGCCCCTGACCGCCAGGTCCATCTCCACCGCCTCCTCAGCAGCGGCCTCAGATCCCAGGAAGAACACCGCCTTCCCCTACATCTTGGAGGCCGCCACCATGGCCGTGGGCTCCACCACCTGTGCTAGCGCCCGCATGTAAGTTTCCACATGGGGTGAGGCGGGCACCAGGAGGCATCGGACCCCGTGTTTCCTGGTGAGGGTGGGAAAGGGTCCCCAGCCCCCAGGGATGGTGCAGGTGGTGGCGGTCGGGGCAGGTGATGAGGCGGTGAGCGGGGGGCCTGCGGCCACCTGGGCGTATTCCCTGGGATCAGTGCTGCCCCCAGAGCCGGTGGAAGGGACTGCAGGGGATGGTAGAAGGGGAGGGGGCCCCGCCACAGGAGATGTCACCTTCCAGGCAGGGCCCTTGCACTTCTTTTGCCCCCCCGGCCCTTCTTACCAGCCGGAGCTGCACTCCCGGAGCAGGAGGGCAGGAGCCATGGCAGCAGTAGAGTCCCCGGAGCCCCTACTCAAGGTGTCCACCAGCGGTGCCCTGGGACCAATGCCTGGTGGCACAGCAGTGGTGGTGAGGCCAGTCACCACGGGCGTGGGCAGATTGTCGGGACGCGAGGGAGGGGCGGGAGCGTCGGGGAAGGGGGTCCTGGGCCCAGGCACACCCTCTCCCTCCTGGCCGGGGGGATGCAGGTCAGCAGGGCCCCCAAGCACCAGCAGCAGCAGCAGCAGGGCCCCCAGGTGGAGGCAGCAGCAGCCCTCCAAAAGGGGAGACCAAGGCAGGGATGTGAGCCCCAGAACGCTAAAGGCCCTTTTCCCTGAAGGCGTGGTGAGGTCACTGCAGGTCAATTAGAGATACCTGGACCCAATTAAGGGCTACTCCAGGTCTAGATCTACTTAAACCTGCCTCCCCAAAGGGTAGGGGGAAGAGAAGGAAGCTGTCGGAAGGTGTGCAGTTGCAGTGGCAGAAGAAGAGACTCCCCCAGACTAGGTGATCGTGCTTCTCCATGGCCACAGAGACAGAGAAGGAAAATCACCAGCCCCAGCTGGCAGAAAGGACTGATGTAGCTCTGAGCCTCCAGGGTTTTACTGTCACCTCTCCAGCCCTGTGCAGGAGCCATAGAAAGGTACCTCCTGGGCCCTGCCTGGAACTTCCTGCCTCCCGTGGGGTCAAAGGGTGCTCCTCAGGCCTGAAATAAGCCTGGCACCCCAAACGCTCCGTGAGAGAGGCGCCGAGGGGAAAAGAGAAAAGGTTTGTCCAAGGCGGGGTAGAGTTACCTCAGGCCCTACTGCCAAAGGAGACTGTTGCTGTACCATGAGTGGTCAGTAACAATCTACATGGATTTGTCAAGAAAAAATCATGTCAAACCAAACTACCAGCTTTCTTTGCCATGTTAATAAGTGTTGTGAATGGGGGAAGCAGTAGATGTGATGTATCCCAACTTTAGAAGGGATTTTTAGACCGTCTCACATGACTTTCATATAAGCAAACTAAGGCAATATAGGGACTTTTTGTTTTGTTTGTTTTGCAGGAAGCAGCGTTGTTGGGATTGGAAGGGAGAAGAACAAATGCAACCAATGAGAATGGAAGTCAAACCCGTTTAAGTAGAGCGCAATGGATTAACAGTCCATCACCTTAACCACTCGGCCATCTCATGTGACCTGATAGGAAAAGCGGGAGAACAAGGAGAAATCTAGGCCCAACAGATGTAGGGAGAAAAGGAAGTTTTAAATATTTTGGTGTAAGCGTGGTGTGAATGAGCTCTAACTTCACCTCTCATGATGAGCTGGGGGATAAGACTTCAGCAACAGGCTGTGTTTGTGTCGACACACCTACTCTGCCTAGATACACCGCATGATGGAGCTGCTGTGCCAAACTGACCAATGAGTTTCACTGAAATATTCTCCTTTTTGTGTGAGTAAAGGGTAATGAAATGTTTTCTTTATTTGATGAATAAAGGGCAGCAGAACATACTTCTCCATCCTGACTGAGGGCCTCGGTGGATGAGATGATGTCTTTTATTGGACTGCATAGAACTGATTGAGGGGACCCTAAACTTAATCTTACTCGCTAAGCAGTGGCAGGAGTGCCAAATCCCAGGGAAAGGGACAGAGGCTGGGGACAGGGTGTTCCTATATGGTCGTGTGGCTGGTGCCTAAAGAGTCCTAGACATGCTTTGCTTTTTCCCCGTTCAATGTTTAAAGACAAAGCTAATTAAACTCAGTTGAGAGTTGCTGTTTCTGTTCAGTAATGATCAGAGCTGGACTGATAAGCACCTTTGGGGGTTATGTCTGCGACCTGGTGTCAGGACAGTGGTGAAAGAAAATGTTAGAACAACCTGTTTGATTGTTTCTAACAGAAAAGGCGGTGCAGAGGCTGTACGGGCAGCGAGTTTCTGTGCTACCCAGTGAAATCACTAAAAGCTGAAATCACTGA
>VOCO01040049.1:0-10573 GCA_007922225.1 Emydura subglobosa
CTCCCAGCGCGCTGGGGAATCTTCCTCTCCTGCAGCTGTCCCAGCCCCATGGATCCCTGGGACACGATCCCTGCCCAGACACTGACCCACTGATCGGAGGTTGCATGGCCCCGCTGTGCATGGGACGGGGCAGCACATCTCAGTGCCCCCCACGACATCGCCTCACAATAACCAGCCCCTCAGTTCGTGCCGGAGGAAATCTCCTGACTGCAGGGAGCTGTTTATTCTTCCCAGGGGCCCAAAGATTTGGCGAGGATCCCAGCGGGCTGTGACGGGCGCTGCACAAACACACGGGACGGGTCACTCTGACTCCTGCACACTGAGCCCCAGAGCGAGTAAAGCAGAGAAGTGACGGGGGGAGTTTGTGTCTCTTCTAAGCAGGGAATATGCAAATGAGGGAGATGGGTTCCTCTTTAAATCTGGGTCTCCCTCTGCCCAGGCTGCACCCGCAGACACACCCCGCACCCCTGTGTCTGTGCAGGGACCAGCCAGCCCCGCTGCGGCCTTTCCCCACCGACACCAGGAAAAATGAGATTTTTCCTGCCTGTGATTTTCGCTCTCGCGGCTCTGCAAGGTATTTTCTTCCTCTGAACAACTGGCGGGGTTCGGAGAATATTGTGTCATCGCTGCTTTTATAGCGATATTCACAACCTGTCTTTGTCTGCAGGTGCCCGCTCCCAGGCGCTGGTGGTTGAGTCCGGAGGGGATGTAAAAAAGCCCGGAGACTCTCTGCGCCTCTCCTGCAAAGCCTCCGGCTTCACCTTCAGCAGCTCTTGGATGAGCTGGTTCCGACAGGCTCCGGGGAAGGGACTGGAGTGGCTCGCTTATATAAGCGGCAATGGGGGTGATATAAACTATCTTGACTCAGTGAAAGGGCGATTCACCATCTCCAGGGATAACTCCAAGAGCGAGCTGTATCTGCAAATGACCAGCCTGAAGCCCGAGGACACCGCCCGCTATTACTGTACAGACACACAGTGAGGGGAAGCTGCTGGGAGCTCAGACAAAAACCTCCCGCTGCGGGCAGCAGGGAAAGTCCCAGCTGCTGAGACACTGACACTGCGGCACTGGAAACTCAAGAGAGGAAGCGACGTGTTCATTGCCAGCAGCTCAGTCTTAGCCAAATCTAGCTTCGCACCGAGCACAGAGCCAAGGCCGGTCCCGACCTGACTGAGAAGGGCTGGACCTGAACCTTTCCCCCTATTTTTAATACATCTTAAAATTAGTCTGTGTGCAAATAAAGGACTCCTATTCTACACCTACTTAAAGTTGGCGGAAGTAGCGGGGGGAGGGGGAGAGAAAACGGGATGAACAAATCCCCACCCACTGTCAGATAAAAAAAATGGGCACAGTGAAGCTAACAATCCAAGCTGTCTATCGCAGCAATATTTGCTAAGTGGTGTCACACACGTTGTAGAACTACACGGCTCCTTTCCTTTCCAGCTCTCGATAAGCAATTTTCAGTGATTGATTTTTTGCAGCAAATTAACAACCTAACCTGGAATCCTGAAGAAGAAACCCAAAGATGATTCCGTGTATCTAATTTGGGCATTGGGTATTTAAGCATGAGGCTCCCTCTGTCCTGCCTAGAGAGAAATGCATGCAGGGGCTGATCCAACGACCATCGCGATCGATTCTGAAAACTCTCTCCGACTTCACTGCGTTTTAGATGAGGCCAAAGGAAGGACAATCGTCATCGGGTCAGAGCCTCGCTGCTGTGAAGTGCGGACGCTCCATGGATTCCAAGGCTGCTGCCCTGCTTGGCTAACGCTGCTGTCCTGGCCCCTTTATTCCGACAGATGAAAACATTGAATCACACGGGATCGAGCTATGCCAGGAGACGAGGGGCCAGGAGCCCTCCCGCAGGACATGGCAAGCCTGATTTCAGAAGGTTTTCTACCCATCCAGGTACAGATTTATTCAGTGCCCCACAACAATCCGTCAGCAATAAGTAAAAAGAAACAAGTGAGAATCCGTTCCTGTTATCGATACCAATAATCAATAACTGAAAATTAGTTAGGAAATTAACAACCTAGCCTGGAATTCTGCAAAATCAACCCCAGGAGCACTGCCTGTAACTAACGTGGGTATTGGGTATTTAAGCAGGAGGCTCCCTTCCAAATGTATCCTTTGGTCAAATGTCACTGAAATCTAGGAATCAGGCTAGAAATGTGAGTCTTCTCTAAGGAAAGGGATATGCAAATGGCGGTGACAGTTTCTGGCTTAAATCTCTCTCTTTCTGCCCAGGACGCACCCAGAGAGACAACCTGCAGACACCTCTGCTTGAGAACTTTCCCCTGAAGCACCAGTGAAAAAGAAAGTTTGCCTCCATTTCCTTTTCCTCCTGGCAGCTCTGGCAATTATTTTCTCCCCACAAAGCCACTCGGACCCAGCGGACTCTGCCTGTCCTTCTGCAGCGATAGTAACACAGCGTGTAAAGTTCTCTTCCTCCTTTTATTCTCCTGCAGAGACGGGGAAGGGATTTCCTGGTGGTGGCGCTCACCCTCCAAGGCCATGAGAACTGACCCGAAATATTTCCCCTCAGCCACACCGCACACAGCTGTGATAGCAGAGAGAGGCTCCGCTGATCCCATCTCCCCTGGGGAGACCAGGGAGCAGATGCCCAGGGTGTATTTCAGCGGAGCAGGAAGAAGATGCAGGTGCATCTGGCCGTGCTCTGTGGATGCCTCCAAAGAATCACCAGGGCTTTCTGCTCAGACACTCTCCACCTCCCTCCTTTTCCCACTGAAGTCAATGGAGCAGCTGGGTCCTTAGCGAAGAGCAGCGGGAGTGAGTGGCAGGGCCTGGCCAATAACCTACCAGGGACCTTCCCCGCCAGCCACTGGCAATTCTCTAGGGATGAAATTCACCCCTTTGTACAGGGACCAGCACAATGGCCTGTCCAGCGACTGAGCACCAGCTGTGACATTATCCTGCCCGGGCAGCACGGTCCCTTCTCATCGCACTAAGCAATTGTGCTCCACAATCCTTCCCAGCCACAAAGCCCAGCGCAGAAACATTCCCGAAGCAGCTTTGCACAGTTGGTTTGCAGACCAGTTATAACACTGACACCGACATCAACAGTGGGGTGGGGCGGAAAGACATGGATGGATGGATACAGAGAGAGGGTTACTTAGGTGAAATTGGTATTATTATAAGTTCCAGGTGTTATTACACATATATAAATACTCAACGGGAAGATTCTCTATTAAGGTTGAACCCTCAGATCTCCCCGACACTGGGTTTAAACTCGATACAGTGTCACACTCCTGCGAGATCTCCCCTTATATTGTCCACACCCCTTCTCCCATGCAAATGAGCGCCCGGGACCCTGTTCATAGGCCAGTGGCAGGCCGCTCACACCGCTCAGAGCCAGCTCAGCTTCCCAGCCCGCCCAGGGAACCAGCCCGCCAGCCGCAGACATGGCCCCCAGCCTGGTCCTCGCCTTCCTCCTGCTGCTCCCAGCGGGTAAGGGCGGAATCTGTGCTCCAGCTGTGCCCCCGCTACCGCATGTTCCCTAATAACCGCGCCTCTGGGAATTAATAAAATATTTCCTTTTTAGTTCTCCTCTCTGCAGGTGTCTATTCCCAGGTTAGCCTGGTGGAGTTCGGTGGAGGAATCAAGAAGCCCGGAGAGACCCTCAAACTGACCTGCGCCGTGTCCGGATTCTCTCTCACTAGCTACGGGTTGCAGTGGGCCCGCCAGCCAGCGTGGAAAGGGCTGGAATGGGTCGGAGGTACCTGGTACGATGGAGGCACTGCTTAAAATGAGGCTCTGAAAAGTCGCCTCACCATCACCAGAGACACCTCCAAGAGCCAAGTGTACCTGCAACTGACCGGCCTGCAACCCACAGACACCTCCGTGTATTACTGTGCCAGAGAAACACACAGTGAGGGAAAACCTACCAGAGCCAGCACTAAAACTAACCAGGCAGCCTGCCTGTGTGAGTCTCAGAGGGCAGCAGCTGCCAACACAGTTCTTTCTGCTTCGGTAGCTATGCTTCATCCAGGATCCATGGCAAGTTGAACCCACGTGTGATGTGAACTCAACCACATAGATCCCCAATGTCGCACAGAGAATCAGAACTCCCAGGCCTGGGAATCGAGTCCAGCATTTCTGAACACCCGGCCTCCAACTCGCTCAGTTATTCTGTCATTCTGCCAAGCAGGGAAGGGAAAGGCCACAGGAATTTTCATTCCCAAACTCTGGCTGTTGCAGCTGGACTCACTGGACTGTTGCTCTCTCCCGTAGCTGGGAAGATGAACCCGGAGTCCTTAAATCCGCTGTGGAATCCAGAGCCGCTATCACGGCACAGAGGTGGGAATTCCGTTCCCTGCTACATGGCAAAGTCTGAGACCTTATCTGAGCAGGATATTTATTCAGATCCAACATTCAACAAGGGATTGTCAATCAATGCGTGCAAAGGCCCGAGTGTGCTAAAACCTCTGAGATTGTCACATGAGAGCTCAGTAACTCAGACACGAGATCCAAACACGCAAGATTCTGCATCTATGCCAGCCTCCATGTTTCAGTCCCTTTCCGCACAGAATTACCCCCGTCACCCTGCAATAATCACTGTTCTCTCACAGCACCATTAGGAACATGGGGTCCTAACAAGTGTCACCCTCAAAAATCTCCCAGAACTCATTTATCCCAGTCACTTGTCTCAACAGCGTCCTTGTCCAGCTGCTTTATAGGAAGCAGCAAAAAAACCTGACTATTGTCAATTAGCCGCCCACTACAGAAAGGATGTGGACAAATTAGAGAGAGTCCAGCGGAGGGGAACAAAAATGATGAGGGGGCTGAAGAACATGATTTACAAGGAGAGGCTGAGGGAACTAGGTGTCTTTAGTCCGCAGAAGAGAAGAATGAGGCGGGATTTGACAGCAGCCTTTAACTTCCTGAAAGGGGGTTCCAGGGAGGATGGGGCTAGACTGTTCTCAGTGGTGGCTGGTGACAGAACTAGGAGCAACGGTCTCAAGTTGCAGTGGGGGAGGTTCAGGTTGGATATTAGGAAAAACTTTTTCACTAGGCGGGTGGTGAAGCACTGGAATGGGTTACCTATCTGAGCTCTCTCCTGTGCAGGTAATGCAGATCTTTATGGCAGGAGTTTGTCTCTCTTATAAAGATAGGGATATGCAAATGGGAGCGACACTTTCCTGTTTAAATCTCTCTCTCTCTCTGTGTCCAGGCTGCACCCAGGTAGCTAATCTAGAGCTCTGTAATTGTGCAGTTGCCAAACAATCCCTCATTGAGAACTTCCCCTTCGCACACCGGGGAAAATGGGACCTTGGATTCACTGACTTTTCACTGTAGCGTCTTTGAAAGGTAGTTTTGTATCCTCAGCAATGTTAAGAAACAGGTGAATGTTGTATTATCACTCTTTTTTCTAATAACATTAGTAACGTGTCTTTATGTTCAGGGGCCCTGTCCCAGGTCCAGCTGGTGGAGTCTGGAGGGGATGTGAAAAAGCCCAGAGACTCTCTGCGCCTCTCCTGCAAAGCCTCCGGCTTCACCTTCACTGATTACAACATCAATTGGGTCCGTCATGTTCCCGGGAAAGGGCTGGACTGGGTGGCCGGAGTTAGCTCCCCCAGCGGATCGGACCAATGGTATTCTGAGGCTGTTGAAGGGTGATCCACCATCTCCAGGACAATCCCATCAGCACGGGATATTTGCAAATGAACAGCTTGAAGACGGCGGACACCGCCCTGTATTACTGTGCGAGAGAGACAATGCAGGGAGGCCGGTCTGAGCTCAGACAAAAACCTTCCCCTGCAGAGACAGGGGGATACATTTCCTGGGGGTGGCGCTCCTGCTCCACAGCTGTGAGAACCGACACAACATGTCTCCCCTCAGCCACACCGCACACAGCTGTGATGAAATCGGCAGAGACTTTCTCTCCTATCTCCCCTGGGGAGCGCGGGGAGAAGATGCCCCAAGCATATTTCGAGCCATGAGCAGGAATAAAGGACAGATGCATCCGCCCTCGCTCCGTGGATTTCCGCACTGACTCACCAGAGCTTTCTGCTCGGATGCTCTGCAGTTTAAGCAGCTCTCCGCCTCCCCCAGAAGTCAATGGAGAAGCTGCCCCCGTGGTGAACAGCGGTGGGAATGCTGAGACCTGAGAGAAGATCATTGACCGGAAAGGGCGGATCAGTGATCTCGGAGTGACCTTCCCTCTCAGCCCATTGATAGAGGACTTTAGAAAGGGGCCAGCACAAAGGGGTTTGCCCCATACTGAGCCCACCTAAGCCTTCCGTGGTTAAGTCTCCTGCTGCCGTTCTGTACAGGGGTGACTTTTATCCCCTGGCACTACGCAATTTGACCCCAAGATGCTTTGCAACGTTATAACCGACAGCATGAATTTTATGAAGCATCTTTGCCAAGTCTCTTCCTATCCTCATGCTCCAGGTCATCCTGCAAAGGAATGGATCAATCCTAGAACTAACTGCGGTACATCACATTGACAACTACACTGAAGGGCAGAGAGACCGAGACATAGATACATGTATAGATCGGTGCAGAGAGAGCGAGATCGTTTTCACTCAGTGGTTTTATGTTTTCCAATCAAACAGTGCACAAGAAATGCAGCACGTTTGTTTATGGAGCTTGGATTCTCTGTTGAGACTCATTAACCCACCTGCTTCTAGACTGAACCAAACCTCCCAGGTCCCCCCTTATATTGTCCCACCCCTTGTCCCATGCAAATTAGCTTCCCAGAGCCTTGTTCATAGCCCAGTGGCAGGCCGCTCACACCGCTCAGAGCCAGTTCAGCTTCCCAGCCCGCCCAGGGAAGCAGCCGCCAGCCGCAGACATGGCCCCCAGCCTGGTCCTCGCCTTCCTCCTGCTGCTCCCAGTGGGTAAGGGCGGAATCTGCGCTCCATCTGTGCCCCCGGTACCGCATGTTCCCTAATAATTGGGCCTCTGGGAATCACTAAAACATTTCCCCCTTTTTTTTGTCTGCTCTGCAGGTGTCTATTCCCAGGTTAGTCTGGTGGAGTCCGGGGGAGGAATCAAGAAGCCCGGAGAGACCCTCAAACTGACCTGCACCGTGTCCGGATTCTCTCTCGCTAGCTACTGGATGAGCTGGATCCGCCAGCCAGCGGGGAAAGGGCTGGAATGGGTCGGAGTTATCTGGACTGATGGAAGCGCTGCTTATAGCGATGCTCTGAAAAGTCGCCTCACCATCACCAGAGACACCTCCAAGAGCCAAGTGTACCTGCAACTGACCGGCCTGCAGCCTGCAGACACCTCCGTGTATTACTGTGCCAGAGACACAGTGAGGGAAAACCTACCAGAGCCAGCACTAAAACTAACCTTGCGGAGAACCAGCCTGCCTGTAAGAGCCACCGAGAGCAGCGGCTGCCCACACAAACTGCTTTCTGCTTGGGTGGTTGTTTGCTTCCTGCAGATCGCACAGCAAGTTACCCCGCCTCACCCAAAGTCTCACAGTCTAAATACCACAGCTGAGAAGGGAACCCAGGAGTCCTGCCTCCCAGGGCCCCGCTCTACCAGTTTGTCTGTCATTTTACGAAGAAGTGGAAGTAAAAACCCCCAGGGATATTCACAGCTAGACTCACGCCATAGCAAAGGGATTATTCTTCCCTCCCATGGCTGGGAAAATACACAAGGAGCCTCTTTGTACCGGTGTCTCCCATAGACACGAGAGCCCGACTCTCACAGCACAGCTGGGAACACAACCTGGCCTCTGTGTCGTGGAGGACAAAGACTGAGTCACTGGCCCAGGAGCCCCTTGATTCAGAGCCAGGAGCCAACAAGTGACTCTGGCTCGATGCCCGTGAGGTGCTGAGGGGCTAAATTTCTTCCCCCACAACCTGCTGTTAATTCTCCGTGGGTGAAACTTCTCCCAGGGCCGGGACCTCTCACAAGACCCGGTGCCACAACCGAGCCCCACCAAAACATGACGTGTCCTTTTAATATTTCACAGGCCTTGTCCAGCCAGCTTCTCTCTTCTCACAGCATTTCCCCGCAGGTGTTGCCTTTTGTGACTCCCACATTCAGCCCCATCGAACCAATTCATAATAGAACAAATGTTCCCAGAGATCCACTGTCAGGTGTGCACTCGACTGCCTCGGCTGGAACTTCACCTCCACACACAAGGCATTGGTCACCACAGGCATTTCTCAAACCCAGAACGCTGCTGAGAGATGAACAATCCGGATTCTCATCTGCGGCCCATTTTTAACCTCTGTAAAGTGCATGGGACGTTGGTCTTTTTAGATGGACAGCACCTCCTACACTTGAAGACCAGGGGCAGGTTCATCTCCCATTACTAGAGTGGATGTCAGCTAATACGTAGAATAGGGGGAGAAGCCCAAATGACCAGGTGACCACAGCCACAATTTAAATGAACTGCGGATGAATATTCCACGGGAACAGGTCAAACCTTTCACAGGTGAATTGTATTCATCTACACCGAGCCTAGGTACACAGACAACCAAGGTCACGTTACAAGCAGCTCCCTGGCTTAGAGCAAGGGGTGAGTTAGAGAAGAATAAATGTTTCAAAAAATAACAGACAGGTAACCCATAGAGTTAAATGGGGCAAAGTTATAAAACATCCAGGGACAATATGCAGGTTATCGGGAGGCCCGGGGAGTGGTTGAGAGTCTGGGGAGAATAACAAGGGATAAGCTGCACACCGTGTATCTCTGCTGCAGAGAAAGACAGGGAGATATTTCAGAGGCACTAACACAGGTTCGGGGTGTTTAACGGCCATTCACTTTCCATGGGACCTGGGTACCAAACGGCCCTTTGTAAATCCCTCCCCCCCCGACAAAGTTACAATTCCAGCATTTAAAAGGTAACATTTTCTTCTTCCTGTGTGTGCTTCCTCGTGTTAAAATAGACACTTTCCCTACGTGGTTTTAGTTCTCTCGCAGCCTGGGTGTTCGCCTTGGGTTCCCACCTGGTGATATCTCCTCCTCAGAAGATGCCGCACCCCCAAACTCTGAGAACAAAACCCTTCCATGTCGTCCCAGGCTGACCGAAGGCAAAACCGAGGCCATTAATAGACCTCGTTGTTCTGGAAAATCTTGGCCAGAAAGCACCGTGGGAAAACTTGCATTAGCAGGACAGTGGCCCCGCAGCTCTCGGAGCAGGACAATGCGGATTCCCTGGTTAAGTACCAGGCCGTGTATTAAGAATAAAGCCGCCCCGCCCTTGGTGTCGCTCGCCTGCCTGCGCTCGGATCTCGGGAGTTCGAGTCGCCCGGGGCTGGGTTTATCAGCCCGTTACTAAAAGCGGGATATGCAAATAGGGGTACTTAGCTCCGGGCTTAAACCCTGCATTGCCCAGCCCCAGACACACCCGCGCTGAGCCGCCGCCAGACCTTTGTGGGTGCGGGCAGCGGGAAAGGGAAATCCAGAGTAAAGCCCTGGCCCAGGCGAATAAATGAGAGTTTGGCTTCCTCTCCTCCTAGCTCTGGCAGGGCTCACAGGTGATTTTCCGTCCCCCCTCCCCCCCAAATAATGGAGGCTCTTTAGATTTCTTCTCACTCAGAATCTGCTGGTTCTTAACGTGTCTTGATTTGCAGGTGCCCAGTCCCAGGTGCAGCTGGTGGAGTCCGGCGGGGTGTGAAAAAGCCCCGAGACTCCCTCCGCCTCTCCTGCAAAACCTCCGGCTTCACCTTCAGCAGTCACTGGATGAACTGGGTCCGCCAGGATCCCGGGAAGGGGCTGGACTGGGTCTCGGGAATTGCGGCCAATGACCGGCCTGAGAGCCGAGGACAGCGCCATGTATTCCTGTGCCAGGGAGTCACACAGCCGGGCAGGGTCCGCCAAAAACTGTCCCCGGCTGCAGCTCGAGAAGCATTTCTCGGGTGGGAGGCGCGCAGGCTCCGAGCTTCGCTTAGTAGTTCAAACACAGGGGCCGAGATGAAAGGAGGCAGTTTGTCCAGTGTTCGCACCGGGGAACAGGCGGGCGTGACCCAGAAATATTGCATTGGCACTGGACAGCAGCTGCTGTGTTCACAAACACACACACACACACACACACACACACACACACACGCTTTCTCGCCTTCGATAAATCAGGCACAGTGCGCATATCCATGGCCTGGCCTGTTCACTTTTCCCTCTGTTTCGCCGGTCAGTGAATGTTCAGGGGCAGCTTTTATCGGATTTCTCTGGACTTTTAATAAAACCCGAAGTAAAACACAGCTCACAGAGCCAGGCCGTCAGCTGTTGTACACTGTGGAGGCCCCATTGATTTCAACAACCTTACCCCCAGCTACAAAAGCGGAGGATTTGACACATTTATTCAAACAGGAAAATAAACATGATTTAGCCCAGGGGCCCTGTTTATACATGAAGATGCAGGTGCAAGACCCCCACAAGTACCTCTGGAAATGCCATCAGTATTTAAAAGGCGACCTTGACTCAAAGTCCCCGCCTATGTCTATGGTGCGAAAACAGATTTAGAAAGAGAAATCAGTTTTCATAAACCACTGCCCCCCCATTCACAGAGATCTTCTTCATCTCCCTTATTCTCTAGCCATAGAGTTTTCTCTCTACAGGGCTGATCCAAAACCCACCGAAACCAGTCGGGGT
>VOCO01040050.1:0-16682 GCA_007922225.1 Emydura subglobosa
ATAACGAGATCATGGTCTACAAGAGATTCTGTACAGTAAGCTGTAACTACATTGCTGGTGTGTTTTAGGTTTGGGCAAATCTCCCAGTTACAAGTATGGCATCTGTTGAGAATGCAGCCATTGAGATGCCAGTTCTGGGTCGTCCTTTCCAGCTGGGGATGCTGTATGATTGCCGCAAAGACTCCATCATCCCAGGTAACTGTACAAAACATTGATTCTATTAATTTATTGCGGGATGAGATTCCATGTGACATGACCTGACACGTATAGTGCGTGCACAAAGGACACCATTTTGTAAAGCAGGTCTGCTGTGGGGGAGGACATGTTCAGGGATTGTTCTGCAGGCTGGATCCAGCCTGTGGGCTTCCAGTTGGACCATTCTGTGTGCTAAGTTAATGTTGGATAACAAAGAATTATAAATACCAAAATTACAAAACTACTAATGTGAGGAAACAATAAATAGAAGGAATGATTAATAATGGTTTATTATGAGACTACTTCAGGGAACTGTTCCCACACTTTTCTACCTAGGAGCTTGCCCAAATTAGAAAAAAGGTTATTTTAAAAAAATATATTAGCTAACATATTTTTAAAAACCTCCTTTTATACTACAACAAATAGGTGCCTAAGAGTTCATTTCCTACGCCACCGCAACTAAAGAGAAACAAGAAAATTTAACCTTTTAATAAAGAAAATTGTCTATTGAATCATAAACATCAAAATTCTTTTTTTAAAAAGGAAATTGGAAATAAAAATTAAACAACCAAGTAAGGATATGTAAATGAAACCTACAGGACATTGGCCATATATAAAGAAACAGTATTGCATAATGGAGTATAAAGTTCAAGGAGATATTATTAATAAATAAATGATAAGCAATATAGTTCCATTAACTATCATTAAGGAAATACAATCTAAATTACTATAGAATGTAAAGAGCATAATTGATAGCAAGTAATAAACACGTCACTTCCTACGTTACTGTGCTTTAAGAAATACCATATAAATATGTGTACAATTAAAATAGGCATTAAAATCAAATTTAATAATCATACATAAAGCAATGGTGCCATAGAACTCTATAATAGGTTCATTCTTTGGTTGCTACTTAGAGATTAATTATGAAGGTTAGCATTTATTTATTTGGTGCATGCAATCCGGTCAAGCCAAGCCACAGCATGAAGACCTCCAGGAAGTTGAGTCATTTTGCAGTCCTTAACAATATGTGTCATGGTTTGCGGCTACCCACATAGGCACAGTGGACTGTCTAAGATGTCACCGAAATTCCACTGCAGCACAAATTCCATGTCTGGTAGAAAACTGGTCCAGAAGGCTCCACTGCCTTCATGATAAATCAAACCCGGGTAGACGTTGAGTGAGGTCTGAGACAAGGTAATTATTTGTCACTTTCTCTGCAGACCAGCTCGCCAAGCATCCTCTACCATAAATCCCTCACCTGGTAAACTTTTTCACAATGGGCGCCATGATGGCAGATGACTATGTGGTGAATTAAACATATCTTTAATTAATGGTAGATGTGGCATATCATGCAGTTTCGTTACGAGCTTTGCTATGCTTTCCTCTCTGCGAACACTGGGAGGAGCAATACTTCAGAGAACTGGTAACTATGGTAAAGGAATAGATTAAGTGTGCCTGAAATAATACACATGGCAGAATTTAATTGTAGATCAATCATCTTTGTGTGGGAAGAGTGAGCCCATACTGGAGTGCAGTACTCTGCCACTGAATAATGAAGTGCCACGGCAGAAGTGTGTAACATTTGGGCGTTGGTGCCCCATGTGATTCTGGCAAGTTATCTGAGCAGGTTGTTGCACTTTTTGACTTTAGTCGCTGTATTTGTAAAATGCTCATGATCTGTAAGAGTTCTTTCCAACATGATGCCTAGATAGACCGGGTATGAATTATGCTTTATTCATTGACCATTGAGAACTATATTCAGCTTTCTGCCCGCTTGTGCATGATGTAAGTGAAAGACACCTGACACAGTCTTTCTCCCACTCGTTATTAGGTGCCACCAACGATAATAATTGGCCATAGCCACCATATCTGTATTCAGAACACTCAGGTGTGTCAAAGGAGTGTGACTGAGTGCTGAGGGATATGTTGTCTGCATAAACAAACTTGTGAGACTCGGTGTATGGTAGGTCATTCAATGAATAACATTGGAGATTGTGGAAGAACCCAAACTCAGGGGTCCTTACATTCACGTCTGTTGCCTACTGCATAGTCCAAAATAAGCTGACAACAGATTAGCAAAGTCAAAATTTATTCTTTATGTAAAGAAGGTGGTCCCTTATGCAAGGGGTGACTTTTAACATAAAATTCTAAAAGCTTTTATAGCTTTACACAAACAAGTCTTTATACGTCACAGTTTTCATTGCCATACATACTAAAAAAACTGCTTATCTAGGAATTTTCTAGCTCAGTATTTTCAACTTTCCTTATCTAAGTTACAAGGTCTTGCTCTGCATTCCATCCCTGCTGGCGTCCAGGCTTCTTAACTATTTTATAACTTCTGAACATTCTAAGATTAAATAACTGCTAAAAGACATTTTCCATCTCAGGCTTTTACAGCCATTTCTAAAATTCAGTTCTCAGAAGAAACAGAGACCCCATCTTCTTTTCCCTTCACAAGATAATACTGATTCTTGTGGAAGGCCATTCTCTGCTGCCTCCAAGCACTTATTCTATTACCAATATGGATACAGAAATGGCGATTTCTCTAAAACAGAGCCATTGCATATACTAACCTGCTTGGCATAGTTCTAGACTATTTTACCAAAAGGCCCGTGTGCCAAACTGTATCATATGCCGGGGGCAGGTAAAGGAAAAGCAAACCAGTCTTCAGTTTATGTTGGAATCCATTTTTGATGAATGTTGTAAATGTCAGCACTTGATCACATGTACTACGACTGTGGCGAAAGCCAGCTTGCTCTGGTGACAGATGGTGACCTTCTTTGCAATATCAGACGCTCAAGCACCTTAGAATAGATGCTTAGAAGTGAAACTGGTCTGTAGCTCAAAGGCAATTGTGGATCTGTCCCAGGTTTCAGCAAGGCAATAACTTTGCTTAGCACCAGATTCTAGGCAATCTGGATTCCTGCCAAACTCTGTTGAAAAACCAAATGAGCCATTCCTAAGGGCAAGGACCCAAAAGTTTCATGAATTCAGGTGCAATTCTATCATATCTGGGAGCTGTACCCAATTTTAAATCCTTCAGCACTTAGAATGGAGCATTGTAACTATCCCATTAAACATCTTCTCTGTGGAAGATGCAAACCGATGTTTCTGTTGTGCCATTTTTAAAGCTGCAAATGCAACAATTCCATGTGGCTTCCGAGCAGTGCACATTCCATGTCTGAACGAGGATTGTGTGGAGTTGCTGAGGCAGTATGAGCAGTCAGGTGATCTGGAGATTGCAGACTATCTTATAGAATCATTGGATGTGGCTCACTGGGCTTGGCGGGAGGAATCAACAGTGGCGCTTTACTTTATGCGGTCAAGCTGGAAAAGCTGGAGCTTAATTTGTCGACTAGGTGCAGCTCAATGTCCATGCGCAAAGCAGGCTGGCAGTTACTGCATATCAGATTGCTAGTCATCTGCTGAAGGTCGCCAACGTTCCTGTTGACAGACTTGTAGGATGACAGGTACATGATGAGTGGTGGTGTTTTTTAAGTAGAAATCCAGCTGATAGTACGATGGAGCCATTCATTAGTCTGGAATTGGATAAAGTGCTGAAGTGTTGTAAAAATGTATTTATTAAAGGTCTTTCACGCAAGTACTCCAGCTGCCAAAAACTAAAGTGCAAAGGAAAGATAATCCAAACATGCACAAATCAAATCAAAACTGAAAAACCAAAACAGTGCTAACAATACACAACAAAGAGTAGAATTGCCAAGTAAGCGCACAAAAATGTGAAAAATGAAATGCGATGTCACCTGCAATGGAATTGCACAGCATCAGAGAATGGGTTCTCTTTCCCCTGCATTGGGTACTGCTGTTTCTGCAATTCCTCCATGCATGCATTGGTTCAACGCCCACCTTGAGTTCTCCATGGGCTGCAGAACATGACAATATGGAAGCAATGGCAGGGGGTACAAACAAGCTGCAGTTAAGGACAAGGGTGTTCTGGGCTGACATGCCAAACAGTCTCTTATGCATGTTCCAGTGAAGACTGAATCTTTCCTTCATCTTCCGGTCATGCCTCAGTTAGCTGGCTAGCATCTTTCCCCCAAAATTCAGCATCTTGTATGCTGAGGCCTGGTTCTTCAGCTCCAATCCCTTTAGGGAGGAGGTCAGCAGAGGAGAGGTGAAATGTTTGTGGGGAAAATATGAGGTGGGAGATGGAGGTTTGCATTACAGCACAAACCAGAAGATTGTGGGTAGCACGGTGTTTCTCTGTAGCTCTTTGAAATGTAAATAAACAAGACAGCAGCAAAGAAAATACCAAACTCCATCACCGACTTCTCCTCCTAGCTGGAACAACCCTCAGTGCTCTGAATTTGGCTAACCGGTGTCGAAAGGAGTAACACTATAACTGTATCATAGGGTTAATCCATTGCTGATCACTTTGTTTTCTGGGTCCATCTCATTGCTCAAAAATCACCTTATCTAAACACAGACTGCATGTGTTCTTGTGCATATTAGCCCTGCCTCGCTCTCACTGGTATAGGTTACTCTATTTTATCTTGGCTGCTGTTTTGAAAAAGTTCTAACACTGGTCTCAGGCATTAACAAGTATTTTGAGAACCTCAAGAAAAGGATTAAAGCAAACAGAGGCTGGTTGCATTTCTTGGGGCATTGAGTGAAGCAGTTCCATCCTAAGAGCAATAACACACAATGTTTGAGGTCTCAATTTGAGGTTTCAATTTTTGTGCCCTTATGATTGATGGCTGCACCCCTGACTTGATTATTATTTATTCTTTGCATCACAGTAGCACCTAGAGACCCAATCTGACCTCACTCTGCAAGGTGCTGTACAAACACATAGTCAGAGATAGGCTCTCCCCTGAAGAGCTGACAGTGTAAATAGAGAAGACAGACAATGGTTGGTGGAAAGGAAGAATTACTATTTCATTTTACAGACAGGGGGCCAACTTACAGAGAGATCAAAAGAGTCTAGCTTCCACTCGAGCACTAAAGTACCTGAGCAGGTTTTCAAAGAGCTCAGTACGTTGGGCACCAGGGTCTTTTGAACATTTAGCCATAAGTACCACAAGGGGAGATGAGTGCTTTTGCAAACTGGCCCCATTTATGCGTGCTGAGCACTTGCAAATCTGGACCGAAGAATATGATGGACCCGAGTCTCACAGCCAAGCTACCACGTCCATACTTCACTGTGCAGACCTTCTGACTCAGATCTGCAGCTTGAGCTGTGTCTACACTGTAAAATGTCAAAGAGAATCAGTCTCTGACCCACCACCCTAGCAGGAGTAACTGGGTTAATTAATTCTACACTGCACACTAAGCCTGGCCCTGACTCAAGTTTGCACCCAAGACACCTTTCTGTCCACACACAAATCAATCTGACTTGGTCAGCAAGCATTTAGGACACGGGTCCTAGGACCCTGCGAGGGTGGTGAGTGCTGAGTCCCGCTGTGACTTGGCTCCAGACCCTGTCATCATGCAGTGTGGCTGCCGCTCAAGGTGCAGACCTGAGTCAGAAGGTCTGTGTAGTGATGATGTGCGGAACCACTAGCAGGACTGTCAGACCCAGGTCCAGCAACTGCAAACCCAGGTTTACAGTGCAGCATGGATGCTCAAGCCTGGGCTTGCAGATACCACAGCCACAAGCCACAGATCCAGGCTTGGTCTGTAGTACAGACATTCCCTAAGTGACTTTCCCAGAGTCATACTAGGAGTCTGTGGAAGAGCAAAAGCTTGACTCCAGATCTCCTGCGTCCCAGGCCAATGCCTTAAAGACAAGACCATCTTTCCTTTCTAGGGCTTGAGTGCCCACTTTGAATATTTAACGACAGTTTTCAATTAGTGGTGTCACGCTGCCTGGTGAGGGACACAGCAACTAGAGCCAGTATAAGGTCAGACTGGCAAAACACAGGGCCTGTACCCCAGACTGGTGCTGTATTTTATCCTAAGATTTCACCAAGCCAGTGAAAAATGTGTGCTCCCAAAATACTACACTAGTTATTATGAAGCCACAGACAGTTCCCTTCGGGCACGCGAGCCCCTCATGTCACCACCCAGACAAACCAGACTTCTGTGGTAAATGATTATTACACCCAGAAATCACACACAAGTTCTTCTACTTCCTGGGAGCCAGCCACACACCTTAGGTCAAAGTCCATTTATTTTGGGTGTTCATTGCCTGCATAAGATCCATGATTTATGATTTTTGTTCCTGGAGGCCACTGAAGTATACGCACAGATGTATACAGTGCCTGTCCAGGGCGAGGCACCCCCAGCTATAAATATTCATTGCAGTAAGAGAACATTGCAGCTGGAACTTCCAGGATCTCCCCTATCCTTAATGATGTACGAAGCCCAGGTAAGAGGTGAGAGTTGCCTGCTCACAAGTAACCCAGGAAGGAAAGGGAGGTTACACATAACACAAAAGAAAATTCATAATTTGCTACCAACGTATCCCACTGTCACAATAATAGCAAGTGCCACCCACACGTGGCATGGAAGTGAAGTGTCCATCCCAGTATATTGTGCAGCTCTGTGATCCCCCTCTCCTCTCTGAGGGCTTGTCTACATGAGAGCTTACTTTGGTATAACCTATGGCTCTCCGGGGTGTGAATAATGCACACCACTGAGTGGCATACATTACTCTGACCTAAGCGCCGGTGTGGACAGTGGTCTGTTGGTGGGAGAGCTTCTCCCATTGACATAGCTACCACCTCTCACAAAAGTGGCGTTATTATGCAGATGGGAGAGCTCTTTCCCATCAGCTTAGAGCATCTTCACCAGACGCGTTACAGCAGCAGAGCAATGGTGCAGCTGCATCGAGGTAGCACTTCTAGTGTAGACTAGCCCTGACATGCTTTGTTCAGCAGTGACATCATTAGCAATGTTGACATTCAAATTACTGTCATTGGGTATTTGAATTAACCCCTCTTCGAGATGAACGGGCACTTCACAACTGTCTGGGCTATTTTTTCAGGCTGTCTGCAGACTCAGGCAAAGATCATTGCAGTGGTTACATTTGAGTCACATTTTATTCTTCACAACCACAAGTGCTAGAGACTGAATCTTAAATGAAATATGACCTGGCCCAGTTCAAGCTGTAGACATGCTTAAACGGTGGAAAGATTTCCTAGCTTCTGTGTTAGTCACTATGTGTTTGGAATTTTGCAGGCCTCACGCTGTTGGAGACTGCGGCTCTTACAAAGGATGTGGAAATAAAGAAACAATACAAGACTGAATTTCAGGTTATTGCATCTGACACCACTGCAGACAAGGCCTCTGCACTCCATGCTGGTGAATCGCTGAAGGCCAGTTTCCTGTGTGGCTTAGTTGAACTGAATGGATCTGCTGCATATTTAAATGACACCAGGAAATCCAGACATCAGGCCCGAGTTACTCTCCAGTACATAATGACAACACGGTCTGAACAACTGACAATGAGCCATGTAGGACAGCAGGCCTCTTATCCTGCTGTATTCGACCAAGGCAAAGCAACCCATGTGGTCACGGCTGTGCTGTACGGGGCACAGGCTTTCTTTGTGTTTGATCGGGAAGTTTCTTCTTCTGAGAGTGTAGAAGAGATACAGGGAAAGATGAAACTTATGATAGAAAAAATACCAAAGATTTCAGAAGAAGATGGAGAGTGCAAAATGGATAATGAAGCAATAGAAAATGCTGAAAATTTCAGTTGTAAGTTTTATGGTGATTTTTGTCTTGAGAACAGTCCAATTAATTATGAAGATGCCATAAAAGTTTATTCCACCCTCCCAAAGGTGCTGGGGGATAATGGGGAGAAGGCTGTACCAGTGACAGTCTGGCTGTATCCACTAATCAAGCAAGATTCCAGAGGCACTCAGCGGATACGTGAGATCAGCGGAAGGCTGATTTCTAACGTTGAAGCTGTCATGGAGCACTTCACAGAACTAGACATGCAGTGCAATGACATGCTGAAGGACAGAACTGCCACAACTTTCCCTGAAATGAAGAGGAAAATCCAGCAATGCAAAGATCTGTGTAATCAGTACAGACAGACTTTCCAGCAAGAGCTATCTGAAATCTTACCCGCTATCCGTGGAGGAGGAGCAGAGGAAGGGGCCCTGGAGGACATTTTAAGTAGCAAAGAACAATCACCATTCAATGCTCAGCGACTCAGTGAATTTCTGGATAAAAAGATGCAAGAGATGAATTTTGTGAAATCGTACCTCACTCTTCTCAATGACGTGGATATTACTTCTTCCAGCAATGAACTAAAACAGGTATTAATTAACCCCGTGCTTAAGTATGTTGTCTCCTTTACATTTACTTCATTACATGAAGAGGAGCCATTTTTATCAGATTTAAATGTCTGGCTTCAGACCCAAAATGTAGAGAAAACGCATGATGCAGCATCAGTCAGTTCTGCATGTGAAAAATCAAAATCCAGACAGTGGTTTGAGGATGATGAGAGACACCAAAGAGCACGAGAGTCTGTAAATTTCTTCTCAGACTTTGCCCGTGTCAATAAATCTAATGGAAAGACCTGGTTCATTGTGGCCTCTGTTCCAGACAAGGACAATCCAGGCACTTCCATTTACCTGTATGAAGGTGGAGAGCTGGTCAGCACCAACTTTGAGCCTCCATCAAAGCCTCTTCCTCCCCTGATTGATGGAATCAGACATGACTGTGTGCAGCTCACTTTTAAACCAGCAGCCTATGGAAGGGCTGAGATATCCGGCTACCGGGCAGAGTACAGAATTACAGGGCAGGAGAACTGGACGGCTGTGAATGTAAATAACGAACAAGAGACATTCACAGTAACCGGGCTATATGCAAACACCGAGTACCAGTTCCAATACGCTGCAGTGAGTAAACCGGGGCTCAGTGAGAACAGCGACATGAGTGATCCTGTGAAGACTCTTCCTACCAGCCCTCCTGGGAAGCCTGTCACAGATACTGTAGATTCATCTAGCATCACCCTCACCTGGGAGAATCCAAATGTCATTGGCGATGGAGTCAGTATAAGGGAGTACAAGGTGGAATATAAGGTGAAGGCAGGAGATATGAGTCATGCAGGGAAAGACAAATGGCTGGAACGAAGGACAGAAAAGAAAACAGAGTTCTGTATTGTTGAAGGACTGATTCCTGAGACACCCTATAGATTCCGGGTGTCGGCTGTGTATGCGGATGGGGCTGTGAGTGACCCAAGTAAGGAGACGTCTATTTCAACTCTAAAGGTAGGAGAAAATGCAAATAAATGTGCATAGTGCTTACTCAAATACACATTTCCAATATCACCTGCCTGACCCCTCCCTCTCATTCTGGTGTCTGGTACTACTGTGACTTCCAGTCCGACAATGTTGATGACTTTTCTTCTACTGCAGCCTCTCCCCTCCTCCCACTCTTCCCTCTCCTGCACGGATTCGGTCGTTGTCTCTCCACTCTGTACTCTTCACCATCCTTGATTCCTTTGCTGCTCTCAAACAGCACTGAGTCTGCCCTGCCAATCCTCCCTCCCCGAGCTCTGACAAACCCGCCATCTGCCTTCTCTGCTCCTGCTGTGGCTGAGCATCTGGTAGAAATCCCACCATCATGCTGATATCCTCCACTACGGGCTGGTTTACACTTACCGTGCAATTCGGCGGCAGCCGACGGGAGTTACGCAAACTATGCAAAGTAGTTTGCATAACTCATGTCAATTGCTTCTGCGTGCTGTTAACATTGTGCTGAGCCGACAGGAACTTGAGGGGGTGGACTTATTCAGTCGACTTCCAGATCTCCTCCTTCAGCTCTGCCATCTTTCTAGGCAAGCAACAAAACTTTAATATCATTGAAACCCATGCTTCCAAAGCAGGCTCATTTGGACACAAACATATGTAAGGTCATAAATCAATAGACTTGGCAGAATTCAATTTGTTTTTGTTTTGTTTTTATAATTTGGCTGAATAATGACGATATTTGTTTTCAAGCATTTTTTCAATTTTCATCTATTTAAATGTTCACAGTTGTGCAAAATTATGGGGGGCAGGGGCTGTCCAATATCACATGTCAAAATATACAATAAAATAAATATTTTAAAATCAACTGTAATAAGATGTCAAGCAGCATTTTCCTACTTTGCCTATCTGTAAATTTCTATTTTCAGTGGTGAAATCACTGTTTACCAACATTTACCAATAAAAACCTTATTATTTCAACCCTCGATATCTAGGAACAAAAGGCTAAACCATAGATTCATAGATTCCAAGAACAGAAGGGGCCATTGTGAACATCTGGTCTGACCCTCTGTATAACACAGACAAGAGAACTTTCCAGAATAATTCCTAGAGCAGATCTTTTAGAAAGACATCCAATCTTAACCTTCCCTTTATTAAAATAAAGGGATTGGGCTCTTTGAGTCTATCACCTGAAGGCAGGTTTTCTAATCCTTTCATCATCCTTGTGGCTGTTCTCTGAACTCTCTCCAATTTATCAACATTCTTCATGAATTATTGGTACCAGAACTGGACACAGTATTGCAGCAGTCATTGCACCAGTGCCAAAAAAAAGAGGTAAAACAACCTCTCTACTCCTACTTGAGATTCCCCTGTCTATGCATCCCAGACTCTCATTAGCTATTTTTAGAATAATAGAATCATAGAAGATGAGGGCTAGAAGAGACCACAAGAGGTATCTAGTCCAAACCCATGCTCAAAGCAGGACCATCCCCAATTAAATCATCCCAGCAAGGGCTTTGTCAAGCATGTGTAATTCCATGGGAAAGCTGGTGATAGAAAGGTAAGGTAGATGTCATTTGACTCATAAAAATCTACAGAATCATGATTTCAGTGGTGTAACCTTTGGACGTGTGGCAGTGGAGACTCGCTGCCCCCTCAGCTTCAGGTCCTCCAGTTGGTGGAAGTTTTGTGTATACTTTGTTGTTGGAAATGGGTCGAGCTGGGTTTCATCTGAAAGTCGTTTCTCCCGCGAAAACAATGATACCAAACATGACAAACCTAGGACAGCTATGTAGCTATATATTAGAAAAAAAGGTTTAAAAAATCAATGTTTTTTTTAAATTATACTTTAACACAGACATGTCAAACATGCAGCCCACACAAAGCTAAAGTGTGACCTCGACTGCCGGTGCTGTGTTAGCAGTGAATGCTCAGAACATGATCCCGGACACAATTTTGATGTTACAGTTTACAATACATGAACGAAGTGCTTCATGTTGGCTTGCCATCATTGGCAACAAAGAAACAGTTCAGTGGGATTGATTATCAGCTTTGTTTATTAGGCCAAAAGAGATCTAATGCCGCACTGGTGAAGATGTCAGCATCCAGCCAGAAATTACTGGAATCCATCAGCAAACGGTATGTACATCGTTACATTACATACATTATATAACACAATTATTACAATCCCAAAGTAATTTGTTACAAAATTCTGGTTTTCTCTTTGGTCTTGATCATTTTTAGGCACCAGTGGAGAGATGAAGAGCACTGACTAGTAGCTGACCCTTTGGAGAATACCACTGAAGAGGACCTGGTTAAACACAAAGATTGGTGGCACCTCATATACTAGATGAAGTTCACCATAAACTGAATTTGGAAACGTTGCAGAGGAAGTACATGGAGCATTAAGCAAAAGTTGAAGGTTCTGGGACAAGTGCCAGCTGTGGGTAAAAATGTCCTTGAACTAGGTCTCACAGCATGTGTTTCAAGACGATCGCCTGCCTCTTCTGCAGTAAGCTGGACACCCGAAGGCATACAGTCAGCACAGTTTCAACATGTAAGACAGATGACAAACTGTATTAAGTAGTTCCTCTTAGCGAGACTGCTGCATGGAAAGTAAAGTTAAGTGGGTGCATTGACACAAAAGACACCCACTCATATGACATTGTGATCACATCAAGAGCTACACCAAGAATGTATGAAACGTGTTGCATGAAAAGGTAAAAACAACAGAAATAAATGCTAATTTTACGGTGACTCAGCTGGACTTTATAAATTGTCTCGCAGAGTCTTTCATGGATGTAAAAGTGATGACAACGCAGAAGTTAAGTACAGAGAAATATATGTTTTGAATAGGATTGAAGAGGAACAAATGCTTAGCTCTGAAAGCACTGCTTGAAGATGAACTTTGGGATATGGACGTAGGTTTTAGCAATCCTATCCACAGAAATGAATCACAGCAGACATCCTTAGAAGCTGCAGAAGACATGGCACTCACAAAAGTGGAAGAAAGCACCGAAGTCAAAAGTAATATGAAGGCAATGTTTGCAGCTGCTACATTTTTACAGAAAAGCATTTTGTCCTGCAATATGTGGGAATTTCAAGGATCCAGAACTGATGCCAAACCAAAAATAGCACCAAGTGACCTGTACTCCTTCTTTCAGTGGTGCATCAGTGGTTGCAATGACTTCAGCACCAGCAAGTATGACAGTAAGCAAGTGGAGGAAGTGCAAGACTGCCATTTTATTGTAAACCCTAATCTACGAGTGCTTGAGTGAAAGGTAGGTTTCCAACACTTACATGACAACTGTGCGGCATGTGTGTAACCTACCACTACAGGTGGCTGTTGGTTTAGCAAGTCATTCCAAAACCAATAGCAAATTCCTTGTGCAGCTTATGCACAGCACCTTGCAGCACTGGAAGACTTTGTGAAATGCTTTTTGCTTTAGCTTTAACCAACTCTTCTGTGGTGACTGCCTGGGACCTCGCTGAAAAAAGAGACGTAGTAAAGTCTGACCCTGACATAGGGGAGGAATTTCAAAAAGGAAATTGGGTTGTTTAAAGGTGACCAGTTCCCTTGTATGCGGTGGATGTGATATACCTTGACTTTAGCAAAGCTTTTGATACTGTCTCTCACAGTATTCTTATCAGCAAGTTAAAGAAGTATGGGTTGGATGAATGGACTCTAAAATGGATAGAGAACTGGCTAGAGCATAGGGCTCAACGAGTAGTGATCAATGGCTCCATGTCTAGCTGGCAACTGGTCACAAGTGGAGTGCCCCAGAGGTCGATCCTGGGGCCGATTTTGTTCAACATCTTTATTAATGATCTGGAGGATGGGGTAGATTGCACCCTCAGCAAGTTTGCGGACGACACTAAGCTGGGTGGAGTGGTAGATACCCTGGAAGGTAGGAATAGGATACAGAAGGACCTAAACAAACTGCAGGATTGGGCCAAAAGAAATCGAATGAGGTTCAACAAAGAAAAGTGCAGAGTCCTCCACTTAGGACAGCTATAGACTGGGGACCGACGAGCTAGGCAGCAGTTCTGCAGAAAAGGACCTGGGGGTAACAGTGGATAAGAAGCTGGATATGAGTCAGCAGTGTGCCCTGGTTGTCAAGAAGGTTAAAAGCATATTGGGCTGCATTAGGAGGGGCATTGCCAGCAGGTCACAGGAAGTGATTATTCCCCTCTATTCGGCATTGGTGAGGCCGCACTTAGAATATTGTGTCCAGTTTTGGGCCTCCCACTACAAAAAGGATGTGGAGAAGTTGGAGAGAGTCCAGCGGAGGGCAACAAAAATGATTAGGGGGCTGGAGCACATGACTCATGAAGAGAGGCTGAGGGAACTAGGCTTGTTTAGTCTGCAAAAGAGAAGAATGAGGGGGGATTTGATAGCGGCCTTTAACTACCTGAAAGGGGTTCCAGGGAGGATGGGGCTAGGCTGTTCTCAGTGGTGGAAGATGACAGAACAAGGAGCAACGGTCTCAAGTTGCAGTGGGGGAGGTCTAGGTTGGACATTACGAAAAAGTGTTTCACTAGGAGGGTGGTGAAGCATTGGAATGGGTTACCTAGGGAGGTGGTGGAATCTCCATCTTTAGAGGTTTTTAAGCTGAGGCTTGACAAAGCCCTGGCTGGGATGATATAGCTGAGGTTAGTCCTGCTTTGAGCAGGGGGTTGGACTAGATGACCTCCTGAGGTCCCTTCCAACTCTAATATTCTATGATTCTATGATTCTATGCACTTGGTTCAGACAAATTCCTAGAACTCTAAAAAGAGCAATGAAAACAACTGGAGATTGGTGGACATAACACAGCATCCAAATGTTTTCCTGACAAGCCCAGAACTCCATCAAATTTCAAACAAAATATTCAGTGTGGCTGAAATAATTACCCCAGGAGTAACCAAGCACCATCTGGACTCATTAATGCAATTAAATGCAAAGAAGGGGCAATTTTATACATACAGGATGAGCTTATTTGCATTGGCATTTTCCATTTGTATATGACGCACTGGAGCTAATTAATATTATGATGAAAGCAGTCTGCAGTGATTCCACAGCTAAAGGTGTCAGTTGAATGGAAACTTTGAGTCATGACTTGGGCGAAGCTTTCAAAACTCAAAGAATTATCCAAGCCTCCATCAGTCTATGGCTCCAATCAAGAGGAACAGACTAACTGTGCTGGAATGCGCAAAGAAAGTCAAGTGAAGGTGGCAGGGACTATTGCAGAGCTAACCTCAGACAAGTCATTGTTTGCTTGTCTTGTGGTTGTGTCCAGATGTCAGTGTGATGTTTATCTATGTGAGAATTTGAGAAAGAACGAGTTCTCCATCGTACCATGGTCAATCTTTGAATGCACTGGAATAATGCATATGTGCCAGATGAAATGCAAACTAATGCACATCTTGCATGGTCTTCAGCACCTCATGACAATGTGACTGGTACCTTATGTCAGAAGAGGCCGTTCAGCATAGCAATCATAGATGTAATGTTTCATGTAGATGCTCTTGACAAACCAGAAACTGTTAACGTGCCAAGATTTGGCTGGACAGTTCATTAAGAGGCTACAGAGAAAAGTCCCACCTTGTGTTTGACACTTATGCAGAGGAATCACTTAAAATATTACCAGAAAGCAGAGACTCCATGGTATTATACGTGTTGAATACACAAACATCTCTGGTGTGACAGTGAAGAATCTGCTGTCTTATACTTACACAGAGGGTGAGTTAACTGCATATCTTGCATGAAAAAGACTCCAGCATGCAAAGAATCACTCAACAAATTTCATCCTCACATGAAGCCTTGCACAAGCTGCCTTGCACTGTTGAGTGGAGTTTCCTCATAGTTCCCATAAGGAGGTTAACACTTAAATTAACCTGCATGCCATCAAAGCCACAGAGAGAGATGCTATTAAACTCTCTATTTTTGCACAGGACACAGATGTTCTAATGCCCTTTGTGAGACGCTGCCCAAGATTTCTGCAAGATTCTGTTTTTGTGCCCGCTGCTGGGAAACAGAATTTCTACATATCCCTCAGAGAGGTTTTCCTATCAGTTGTACCATTAAAAGCTGCTGCACTGCCAGGTTTCCATGTCCTTTCAGGATGTGACACTACTGGACGGCTGGTTGGAAAGACCAAATTATGTTAATGGATGGCAATTATTCAGCCTCCAAAGACTTTCTCCTCACCCTGAAGGTGTTCAGAATGGCTTAGACAGCCACGGATGAGGTCATAAACATACCAGAGGTTTTCATGTGATGAGCTAATCATTTGAAGACTAACATTACAACATTTGCAGTGCTATATTGGTGCATGTTTTTCAAGAAGGAGACAAAGAGATAAAAATCGCCAGTGACAAGAGGTGCATTTATATCTGCTCTCAGGAGGGCAAATTATCAAGCAATGGAATGAATGAGGAATGACTGAGCACATCCAAAACTATCCTCCTCTGTTGAGCATGGATGGGTCTTTGAGGATGGACTTGATCACATCAGTTATGTATGAAATGCCGTGTGCTCCTGCATCAGTCCTTCAGTTAATCAAAGGCACATGTGCAAAGACCAATGCTCACCACCCTGCAAATGTTTGGCCAACAGCCTGCCTCGTATGAAGATGTGCGAGATAGGGGCACCGGAGGATCAGGGTGACAATGTGTCTAGCAGTGGTGCCCAGATGGAGACAACACGGATGATGACTTTGAGTAAATGTTTTTAGTCCTACATGTCAAGGCTGATTTTCCTAGGATTGCCACAAATCAGTGTCTTTTCTTAGGTAAGCAGTGCACCCCTGTGTTAACATATATTACAAACATTTGAGTTTTAAACATTTTCTCAATTATATGTCCACATAATTGTTCTAGGTTTGTCATGTTTAGTGTCATTGTGTTTTTGGGAGAAAGGGCTTTTCAGTGATATCCAGCTACACCCATTTTCTAACTTGTCCATGGGGTGAGATTTTACTACGTTACACTCCCAGACTAGAGTAGGGACAGCCTTGATTAGAATTGCTCACTACCTGCTGTTTATACACATAAGCAGTGACAGACGTTTTCTTGGTTTTGTTCAGTTACCTAAATCCTGGTCTGGATTTTGTTTCTTTTGCTTTTCTGGTTACTCACAGGTGCTCAGAGCACGATTGTAACTTAGCCTTCTCTAACCTGCTGTAAGATTAAAGTCAAAGGTAGAGTTCTAACACTGGCGGTATTATTCCCCACTCTTTGCCGTAATGATACTGAAATGTGGAATAATGAACACCAGGGAAATTAGCACTCTCACATAACGAGATCATGGTCTACAAGAGATTCTGTACAGTAAGCTGTAAC
>ML681362.1:0-18811 GCA_007922225.1 Emydura subglobosa
GAGGGAAGGGCATCAACAGGCTGATCCTGGGGAGGGCTAGAGGGCAGGGACAGGTGACAGGAGTAGAGGGGTGTGGAGGGGCGTGAGGGGAAGGGTAGGAAAAACATGGGCAATGGGGGAGCCAGAGAAAAAGTGGGCACCAAGAGGACAGAGGGGAATGGAGGGAGGGGCAGGTTCCATGGGTCAATGGGGAGTGAGGGGAAGAGTGGTCATCAGGGGGTGGGAGCCAGAGGTCAGAGGGAGGCAAGGGTAGGGGCCTGCAACAGTGGGTCAGAAGGGGTAGGCAGATGGGCAGAGAGCAAAGGGGTAGGGATAGGAGCAGGTGCCGGGAGTGGAGGGTTGGAAGGGGCAGGGGAAGAATGGATGCCGGGGCGGAGTGGGGGTGAAAGGAGGGGTGGCACCAGCAAGGCAGGGGGCTGAGAAGTCATTTTTGGATGTAGGCAGAGGGGGGTGATGGGAGGGGGCCAGTGGGACAAATGGTGATGGGCACCAGGGAGGAAGGTTCAAGGGGGGAGGCAGGTGCCGGGGGGGAGTGAGGGGCAGAATCCAAGGGGCAGCTTGGAGTGGAGGTGCACACACTGAAATGCTCCTCCCGTCCATGTAACTCCCTTGATAGGCCGACATCGTAAAGACACTTCAGCGAGAGGTGCAGGGCTTATGTCGGCATCGATAGGGCGATGCTGTGTCACTGCAGACACTGTGTTCCCGACATAGGCTGTTGGCAGCCAGAGCCCAGCTGTCCGCCCCCCCCCGAGAGGGGACCAGCCCCAGGCAGCTTTCCCCAGCTGGCAGCGGGGAGGGGACAAACCCCAGTAAATTGACAAGGCTGCCCGGTTTCCGGCGGGGAGCAGGCGGGATGGGGGCAAGAAGCAGGGGCAGCTGGACCCCGATCCCAGGGAGTGAGAAGCCCCGGGTGGCTTCCCCTGGCTCCCAGAGGAGAACAGGGAGAGAGGAAGCCCGGGGCTGGCTCCCAGCAGGGAATGGGAAGTGGAGGTAAGGGGGCAGCCCACCGGAAGTCTGGGAGCCTGTGGGGAAGCCAAGGTCCGGCAGGGGGCTATTAGCAGCACAGAGGGACCAGGCTCTCAGCCCCCCACACTACCTCTTAGGTTGGTGGATGTTCTCCTGGAGAGGACGCACACCATGGACCCATTGAGGGTAGTGCGGACATCAGCCACCACAATAACTAATGCAATGGCTTTAAGTAGACCTCACACAGGTTGACTTATCTTTGTAGTGTAGACAAGGCTGAAGAGCTGACAGACAAAGAGCTGCTGAGAAGACAGAGGGAGCCCTGCCATTGGCAGCGGAGGAGAGGCAGAGACAGCGACGTGAAGCCAGCAGACAGAATAAGCTCGTCAATTATAGTTATAATCATAGTGCAGTGTGTGCGTGTGCGTGTGTGTGTGTGCGCGCACATGGGTCTTCTCTGGAGGCTCATCACCTTGTCACGGTGGAGAGGCTTGGGTGTTTCAATAACCCTAAGCATGATGCCGTCTGCAGCTCACGCTCCTGGTCGGGTCACCTATGGTGGCAAGGTCAAGGGTGAGGTTCCAGACAAAGAATGATCCAAGAAGTCCTCAGTGGTGGAGTAGGCGGAAGAAGGCTGTGACCCCAATGGCCATGAAGCTGGGAGAAGGCTGCAATGGGGAAGGGACTCCAGTCGTCATGGGCAGCCATGCCACTGAGCCTGGCCACCAACCGCCAAGATCATGTGGACCTGACTGCACACCGGAGACCCCACACTGAACATGCCAGGGGTAGGCTTCTGTCAGGCCCAACAGTCCTGTGGCGATGGAGGATTGGCGACGGGGGCAGGGCTGTGACACCTGGAGGCCCCCAGACAAGAATCTGCACATGGGCGGCAGATGCGTGATGGTCATTGGACACCTGTGCTGGGTGGGGGGGGGGCCCTTCGGCAGCTGCATCCATGACTGAGCATCCTTCTTCAGGACACCCTCTGGTTACCCCAAATGGGGATGGGGCTAGACAAGGTGCCCTGAAAATGGGCTGTTCCATTTCTCCTGGCTGGGAAACCGCACCCAGCGGGATCACCATTACTGCGGTCGAAACAAGGAAAAGCTAAACTTCGGAACCTGGAAGGTGAGAACGCTCATCGACAACCCAAAGAGCGATCACCCAGAAAGATGAACTGCCATTGTGGCCTGGGAGCTAGTCGGGCACAACCTCAACATTGCTGCTGTGATGCTGGCTGAATTAGGGGGACCATTTATGATATTATTTTACATCCATATGTCAATATTGCAATAATTCATAAGAAATAGGCCATGTCAGGTACCGTTAGAAAGGTTACAATTTGCTAAGATGACGATATTGTTTAGGTGCATGTGTCACAGTTGTATTGGAAGTTATGGACATGTTTGATGTATCTGTATTTCAACTTGTGCTGTGTTTCTGGGCGACACTCTAGACGGGATGGCTGAGACACTAGCTCCTCAACGGCCCATTAAGGGATCTCAAAGATACAATAAGGCCAGGAAAAGAAGCCAGGGGCTACACCTGATGAATCACCAGGACTTGCTCATGTGACCCTGGACTCCATCTTATTTCTGTACATTTCCACAAGCAGCATGGCAAAGGCCAAGGGACATAAAAGGCAGCTGCACCACATCCATTTGGTCTTTAGTCTTCAGTCTTCACCTATCTCTGGATAAATTCATCTGCAACTGAAGCTATATGAAACAAGGGACTGAGACCCATCCAGCATTTTCAGGTGGCTATCTGAGGCATGGATGGGTCACAGCTGCTCTCAGCGAAACCCGGCTCATCAGGGAGGGACAGCTGAGGGAAGTCAGCAGAGGGTACACCTTCTTCTGGAAAGGGAAATCAGACCGCGACCCCTGCATCCACGAAGTCAGCTTTGCCGTCAGGAACAAGATCGCTAATGCACTCTCCGAACTTCCCTGCAGGCCCGATGTTATACCCGCAGAGTTCGACCATGCCGGCAGCTTCCGACTCACATCACGATCCCACCAGCTCATTCTCCACCTCTGGAAAGAAGAGGACATCCCAGGTGATTTCAAGAACACGACCATCGTGACCATCTACAAGAAGGGGGAGAAATCTCACTGTGGGAACTACAGGGGGATTTCCCTCCTGTCCATTGCGGATAAGATCCTAGCCTGCATCCTCCTGAACTGCCTTTGTCCCATCGCTAAGGAGATCCTCCTGCAAACCCAGTGCGGTTTCTGACCATCCTGGGGCACTGAGGATATGATCTTTGTTGCCAGGCAGATCCAAGAAAAATGTTGGGAGCAAAATCAAGAACTGTTCCTCGCCTTCACTGACCTGACCAAGGTATACAATTCCTTAAATTGTGAAGCTCTGTGGATCATCCTCCAATGCCTTGGTTGCCCAATGAAGTTTGTCATCATGCTGAGACTCCTGCACGATGATAAGACCGCCACCATCCTTAGTAGAAGATCTGAAACCAACGCCTTCTATATCCAGATTGGGGTCAAACAAGGTTGTGTGATTGCCCCCACCTTGTTCACCATCTACCTGACTGTCATCATCCACCTCATCTGAGACGATTTACCACCCGGCGTCAGTATCCAGTATCGACTGGAGGGGAAGCTTTTCAATCTTGGTAGCTTCCGGACAAAAATAAAACTTACCACCAAGGACATCCACGACCTTCAGTTTGCGGATGACTGCTGTGTAATGGCTCACTCTGCACAGGACATGCAAGTGACACTAGATCTCTTCAACACTTCGTATAAGAGACTTGGCCTGTCCTTGAACGTCGCCAAGACGAAGGTCCTCCACCAACCTCTCCCAGGCCAGCTGAACATCCCTTGTGCCATCCATGTAGACGGGGAGGTTTTGGAGTATGTGGAGCACTTCCCATACATCGGCAGTCAAATCTCCCAATGGGCTACCATCGATGAAGTCGAGCACTGGGTCGACTGCACCAGTGCTGCCTTCTTCAAGCCGCGACAAGGTGTCTTTGAAAACAGAGACCTTCGGAAGTTGACAAAGATCTTGGTTTATAAGGCTGTCGTACTGACCACGCTCCTCTACTTCATGGAAGCCTGGATCATCTACTCATACCATATTAAGACCCTTGATATCTTCCACCAGAGGTCGAATCCTGGGGATCAAATGGGAGGACTGTCAGACCAGTGCGAGCATCCTTCATTAAACTGCATCCATCGGCATTGAAGCCTAGCTCTGGAGAAATCAACTCTGATGGATGGGCCACTGCGTTCAGATGTCCAAGAACCACCTCCATTGCCAGGTTCTTTTCTCCCAGCTCTCTGGTGGCCAACGCTCAAAGGGCAGCCAAAGGAAACGGTACAAAGACACGCTCAAGGTCGCCCTGAAGCACGGAGGCATCGACAGCAATGGCTGGGAGGAGCAAGCTGCCACCACTTGGCAGGGTGCCACCTGGTCCATCAAGGCGCACACCACTTCGAGACCCAACGACTCAATACCGAGATAGAACGGCAGCAGCAGAGGAAGGAGAAGGAGACCAACCCGGGGCTGCGAATCCCACTCCCCCACGCAACAACATGCCCCTACTGCTGAAGAATGTGTGTATCCAGAATCGGGCTCCTCAGTCATCTGATGACCCACCAAGCCTGATGGACGTCATCCTCAACTTGAGGGACCACCGCTGATCTGACGTGTGGGTTAAGAAAGATGTTTGTTTGTTGATTGTAAAGGGAATGTTTATATACGACAGCAAAAGAACTGTTACCAACTACTGTCAGCAACCTGCGGCAGACTGATCATCTGAAGCAGGCACAGACATTGAGGATCACTGCAAGCTGTAAGGCAATACGGCTCAGGAGCTCTTTAGCTTGTATCAGAGATCACCTTATTACTTTTCAAGCGGTGCAGTGTGAGTCCTGCAGAAGGCAGGTTCATATGTCACGCCTTCCAGTGAGAACCAGTCAAGACAATAAGCAGAGAGAGAGAGAGCAGCTGCATAACACGTACATTTGTGATGTTTATAACACATGGTCATTATGATGCACGTGAAATTGAACAACCCGCTCTGACAGTTCTATGAGTGTTTTGTTGGGATAAATATTTTGCATTTCTTCAAATGACACCATTGAAATACCAATGACACTGTTTAGAGAAGTTAAATTTCAATATACATGAGTGAAGACAAAAAAATAAATGTTAATTTCATTTCTAAAAATATGTTTAGAAGCATGTTGTTGAAAAGTAAATTAACATATTGACACATTGTTACAGGAAAGACACTTTCTAAATTAGAACAATCTCTTTTTTCCTCTTCGGATTTTACATTGCGATTTCACAGGGGTACAAATTCTCACAGGAGTGACTGATCCCCGTCCGTCACCATCTGCTACCCCTGCGCCAGGAGACGGGGAAAGATGACAGGGGCAGCAACATGTGATGGGGCAGCAGAAGACACGAGCTGTCTGTCCGTATTTCCTATCAATATCACCCTGTGCCAGGAGCTGTTTGTCACACTGCACAGGGGTGGGGCAAACACATGGGCAGCAGGGGGAAAAGCTCCCTGGGCTCCTTCCTGTGAATGGATCCTATTCGCCCAGCCTGGGCCCCTCGCTCACACAGCCCTGGGGCTGGGCTCTCACCATTCCCTGGCACAGCTATCGAATCCCCTCCCCTAGCTCTCCCCACCCTCCCCCCATCACGCTAGGACCAGCTTCCCCCACAGGCTGAGGCTAGAGCGACCCATACAGGAGGGCCCCAGTGCTGCCCCCGTGGCCGTTTCACTCCACCCAATGGGCAGAGACTCCCCCAGGGCAGGAAATGCCGGGACGTTCCCCTCACTCACTGGCCCCGTCGCTCTCACTGGGTCTCCCCCTACCCCAATCATTTTTGCCAGGGGATCTTCCTACTTGGGCCTCTCTACATTTCCCCCTCTCTACATCCCCCCAGAGTCTGCCTCATGTCAGCTGGGTTCTTCCCTTCTTGCACCTGCAGCCCCCACCCCACACCCAACCTTCAGTGTCCACCCCTGACATTGCCCCCATCCAACCCACGTACGCCCTGCCCTGCCCCCAAGCCCAGCAGGCGGCTCCATTCACCCCCTTCTCTGCCCCTCTCCCCTACCACATCTGACAGGCCTCGTGGTGGGAACTGAGGGGTGGGTGGTGGGGGGCAGACGGGTGATGCCCTTTAGACCCTCCCCTGGGCACAGGCCTGGGGGCTGCTCAGCACTGGGAGGGGACAGTCTCTGCCGCGGGTGTCGCTGTCAGGGACAGAGATTCCCTCCGGCCTGGGCTGGGACCGGGCAGATGATCAGGGGAGCCGCGTTTTCACCCCCAGCATTGACACCAGGATTGAAATAAGGGCGAAGCGTCCCAGAGAAGGTGCCAGTGAAAGTGAAGAGCTGGGACCTATCAGTGACATTGTAAAATGAGACCTCGCCCGCCTCATAGTCCAGGAAAATCCCCACCCGGCTGGGCCTGATGCTCACGGGGACGGGGGTGGAGGGGGAGGTGAGGGCTCTGTATCGCCGATCCTTCAGCCCCAGGGCCCAGTATCCATTCCCAGTTGAGAGTGTGACGAGCCCCTTCCTGCTCACAGATTCCCTACAAACCCCCAGAGTCCACTCAGTCTTGTCTCCCACCTCCACCTCCCAGTAACGCCTCCCGCCCGGGAACCCCTCAGCGCCCAGCACAGAGTGACAAGTATCAAATCTCTCAGGACTGTTGGGCAAATCCTGGCATGTGTCTCCGTGTCTCACACGTTTCAGATCCTCAGACAGGACGAGTTCGGGATTTGCCGTGTCTGGATCCAGAGTCACGTCCACTGGGGAGAGAATCACAGAGTCAGGGCCGGGGCAGGGGCTGGTCACAGGAATCAAAGAGAAATTAACCTGTGTCCCCGTTAATGGCTTGGGGGGGGGGGGTTGTTGCCCATTAAGGGGAGTCAGGGCCCCTCTGCCCATGGGAGCGTTTTCACCTCCAGGGGAAAGGGGAAGAAAAGCAGGAGTGGGGGTGGGGTGGGAGGGTGTCAGTGGGTGCAGGGGAGGGGAGGGCAGCCCAGGGGCAGAAGGGAGGGGCAGGCACAAGGGCAGTGGGGGGAAGGGAAGGAGCAGGCACCAGGAGGACAGAGCTGGGCAGCAGCTCTGCAGAAAGGGACCTGGGGGTAATGGTGGATAAAAAGCTGGATATGAGTCAGCAGTGTGTCCTGGTTGTCAAGAAGGCTAATGGCATATTGGGCTGCATTAGGAGGGGCATTGCCAGCAGGTCACGGGAAGTGATTATTCCCCTCTATTCGGCATTGGTGAGGCCACATTTAGAATATTGTGTCCAGTTTTGGGCCCCCCACTACAAAAAGGATGTGGACAAGTTGGAGAGAGTCCAGCGGAGGGCAACCAAAATGATTAGGGGGCTGGAGCACAGGACTTATGAGGAGAGGCTGAGGGACCTGGGCTTGTTTAGTCTGCAAAAGAGAAGAATGAGGGGGGATTTGATAGCGGCCTTTAACTACCTGAAAGGGGGTTCCAGGGAGGATGGGGCTAGGCTGTTCTCGGTGGTGGCAGATGACAGAACAAGGAGCAACGGTCTCAAGTTGCAGGGCGGGAGGTCTAGGCTGGACATTAGGAAAAAGTTTTTTACTAGGAGGGTGGTGAAGCACTGGAACGGGTTACCTAGGGAGGTGGTGGAATCTCCATCCTTAGAGGTTTTTAAGCTGAGGCTTGACAAAGCCCTGGTTGGGATGATATAGCTGAGGTTAGTCCTGCTTTGAGCAGGGGGTTGGACTAGATGACCTCCTGAGGTCCCTTCCAACTCTAATATTCTATGATTCTATGAACTGATCATTTTTCAGCGCTCCTAGAACAGACGTTCGGGATGCACAATGTGCTGATGTAAATGTCTGCAAAATTCACCTAAGTCTTTAGACTTGTCAACACAGCCCATGTTTCATGACTGCATCCCCACATGCTCTAAAGAGCCGTCACTTCTCATGCCCCGCTGGTTAGACAGAAATGTCACCATTGCTCAGCAGAGGGCAGCGTATATACACTCCAGAGATTGCAACCATGTGAGTCCAGCCTGTGATCCTCCTCCTACTCCACTGAATTTGATGTAATGACTTGTGGTGTAAGGGGCTGCTCAGGTGAGTGGGGGGGTTCACAATCTGGACTTTCTGACCTCGCCCCTCATTCTGATTTGGCCTCAGGCACACAAAACGTTCAGTGACCGGAATGAAAAGACAGGCCTTTATCCACAGAACCGAGTGCCAGGGTTGCAGCGTAATCCACGCCGAATGCAGAAGGATGCTCTGTGCAAGGCTGGCCGATACGTGTAACACGCTCTGAGGGGCAGAGCAGTTCCAGAGTGATCTGTGCTGCCTGCCCACATGTGGCCCATTGGGATTCACTCATGTTACCGATCTGCAGCCGGCGCTTGTGTGTGCAATGAACAGCTGTCTGCCCGGGGGCTGCAGCCGTGACAGAGCTGGTCCATTTGCAGGTGCTAGGAGTTCAGTAGGGTCCCCCCCCCCACCCCACTCCCTGGCCTGTGGGATAATTAAACCAGTGCAAACGCCTCTGGGGACATGCTTACTTCAGTTTAAGGCAGCTTTTTGGGGGGGTTTAGTGCAAGTGAATTAGGACCAGGTTTAAGCTAAGTTGAATGAAGGGCTCCCACTCAGGGGTTAAACGAACCAGTGCAAGTTTCTGTGTAGAAACCCAACACCATGTGCAGTTTGCCCTACATCCTAGCGCCCCCGGCTGTGGACTCTCTGCTGGCCCGACAGATTCCTGCTCCCCTCGTGCTGTAGCAGACACAGACTTGGCTGAATGCTGCTCCCGTCCACGGCCCCAGCTAGAGAGCAGGGACTGGCTGTGTGACTGACAGCGACTCTGGAGTCTGTGGGCCTTGAGGCCCATCTCATCACCCTGTAGAGACCATTGGGCCTTAGCAGGGGGCCAGAGACTCCCCTGAGCTACAGGGACAGTTGCCTGTGAACTGAGAGCCTGGAGCCAGGTTCTGGGCTGCTTGCGCTTCTCTTTCCCGCTGAAAGAGCCGACAATGCGCAGTGATGCTGAACCCGGGTCAGTGCTTGTGGGAAAGTCAGGGAGGGCCGGATTTATCAGTGGGATTTAGGGCCTAGATTCACAAAGGCACTTGGGCACTGAGAAGAGTCCCTGGAGCAGACTGCAATCCTCCGAGCTGGTGTGCAGAGCCCAGGCTCCTTATACAATGCATGGGGCTGGAGGGACGGGCCAAAAACTGTGATCCACAAAAGCCAGCACGCTCGGCAGGGAGCCACCTAAGCCACCCCGTGGGAGATGCTGATGAGGGGTGTGCGCTACGGCTCCTCTCACAGAGATGGGCGCCTCTGTCTGCTAGCGCTGCTCAGCTGTGAGCCCTCTTGGGAGTCAGGCAGTTATGAAGCCAGGGGAGGGCGGAGAAGGCAGATCTCCCTTATAAGCTTTAGCCCAGGGATTAGGGCACTTACCTGGGAGGTGACAGGCCCCTGCTTCAAGCTCCCCTCTGCCTGAGGAGAAAAAATTGTCACAGGGATTTGCTACCTCGCAGCAGAGTCTTTAACCACTGGGCTGCAGGATATTCTGCTGTGGGAGTCTCTCCCGGTGAAGCTGTCGCACTCTGGATAACTAATTAAAGAGCCATTGGAAGAGGGGGACTGGACACTTAAGCTTCCACATCCTAACCCCGCTCTCTAGAGTTACTCTCATGCGTATGCCCTCTCTTCCTCCGTCCCAGTGACTCTTCAGTTATTTATCCCGAAAGCAACAGCTTCACCACCAGAGCCTGAGGAAGACCCACATTAGAATATCCTATGCCCCAGCGGTTAGAGCACACCCCTGTGTGTTCAAATCCCTTTGCCTCATCAGGTGGAGATGGGAGTTGATGGGGTTTCCCAAGTGACCCACTATTCTAACCATTGGGCTAAACGTTTTGAGGAGATCCTCCCCCAACAATTTACTGTCAGCTCAGAGGCCACCCATGGGATCAGGAGCTGCAGGTGAGTTAGGCAGGTGAACACGTCTCTTCCCCTGCTGGTTTGTGAAGCGCTCGGGGCTAAGATGGGAGATCAGTGTCCGGATGCTTAGAGAGAGGCAGCAGAGCACGTGCCCAAAGGCAGAAACACAAGGAGATTTTTACTGCAAAAACATAGGTGCCAAATGAGTTTAGGTACCTAAAGGGTTCAGCAGGAGTGTTATGAATCACAGTGGAGCCTAACACAGGGATTTAGGAACCTAGGACCAGATTTAGGCACCTGAATACTTTTGTGAATCTCGGCCTAGGGGCTTAGCTGCTTTTAAAAATCCCACTAGGAGCCTATCTGCACCTTTAGATGCCTAAATACAGTTAAAAATCTGGCCCTAAGCACATCTGAAAGTGTTACCTTGTCACTGCACTTGTATTAACTGGACGGGAACGTGCATTACCTGAATCTTGGTGTTGTGCTGAGTTTACCCGTAGTGACCAGTGGCTTGATTATCTGTAAAAAAGCAGTGATTTTAAAAAGTCAGAACAAAGGAGAACTTCAGCAGTGGTAGAAAAGAAACAGAAACCAGGAAAGAAAAGGATAAGTGTTAAGGGAAAATAAACCTTGTATAAATGGGAGGAGAAATGATGGAAAAGAGGGACGAGACAACAAGGAATGGGAAACTATATACATTTTGAAAATGGGATGGAAATTGAGATGCCTTAATTAGACGGAGATAACCTGAGAAATAAAGAGCCATGTCCCTCCCCACACCAGGAGCCGGGGGAGGGGTCACGTCTCTGACTCTCTCCAGGTGATGTTGTATCTCCCACTACCTGATGCTGTTGGTGATGGTGCCACGTCCATCTGTCTCTCTGCTCAGCCCTCATAGAAATACCCCGCATCGCACTTAGCTGCTTTCAGACTCACCTTCTCCCCCCTGGAGCAAATGCAGCTCATGAGGATAAATGCATTCCTTGAACTGCCAGTGGGAATGGAGCCCGGACACGCACTGCCCCTAGCGGTGACAGGGGGAACAGCCGGTGCATCTGTGCCACTGAAATTTGAAGTATAGACCTGTCCTAAACCAGTCATCACTGAAAATAAAATGCACCTTTAGTTAGGCCTGGTCTGTATAAAGTTTTTATACTGGTGTAACTATTTCAGGGGGTGATTTTTCTACTGAAAGAGTTAAATCAGCACAACCCTGCACAGACACAGTTCTGTCAGTCGAGAAGCCCCTCTACAATAAGAGCATCGACCAGGGGAATGGTACCAGTGTAACTATAGTGGTTTAAATACTCACCTTCCTTATGCTGGTGTAACTTTCCCACCTGGACAAGCCCCGTTATAACTGCACCCACAGCAGCAGTTGTACTGTTGTAACTACACTAGTAGAGTTAAAGCAGTACAATATGTGTGTGGACAAGGCTGTGCAGTGACTAGAGAGCTGGTGAATTACACTGGACAGAAAAGAGGAAGAAGGGTTTAGAGTCAGAATTTTCAAACACTTATTTAACACCAACAGCTAACGAACGTTTTGAGTAAATAAAACATCTGTAAAAGATTCACCATCTCCAGCCCTTTAATGAAGGAGTTTAGCTCAAAGTAAAACTTCCTGGAGCCTTCCCAAGAGTTCTCCAACAAAGCCAGCGAAGATGCGACCTCCCATTCCTACATTGTAAGGCCAGCGGAAAGAACACTCCCCCAACCATTGAGCAGGGAAAAAAAAAAAAAAGGCCCAGTTCAATTTTAAAAACCTCCTTTAAAATTCCTTTGGTGTTTCTGTTGCACATTCAGGCTTGGCAACATGAGCCAAAAATAATGTGAGGAAAGTGTCCCAGAAGTGCTGTCTTGCTCAATCTCTGACCCATTATTTCTCCATCGTATCTTGTTTGATTTGCCCCAAACTTTCCAGAAACATTCTACCCAAGATCCTGCACGTGAAATTACTAGTGGAGAAGTTTGATGTTGGGGCAGTGAGAGACCGGCAAAAAGTCAGGCACACGGGGAATATGGCTTCAGCCTTGATTTTTCCAGATAAAACTAGACACTTGCCTTCCACCCGGGGATTGTCGACCTCTCACCATACTCATCTTCACAGACTCCGTCACATTCAGCTTGGGAAGTTCCAGGACTTCTCAGAGTTTCACCTGCCAGCAAAAAATATCAGCAAAGTGTTCCTGCAACTTACAAGGGTGAGCAACATATCCCCATGGGGATTTCACACCAAGAATGTCTCCACCAAATAAATAAGGGAGAAGAAGGCAAAAGAGACTCACAGAATTCAATGATCCTGGATAAATACTGAGACTAGAGATTCCCACCTTGTCCTCCGGGCAGCTTCCTGGATGGGAACTGCAGTGTGAGCCTGAGATCCTGGCACTGCCTGCAGAGCACACAGATGGGGCTTGAACCTCTCTACAGAAATGCTGTAAACTCTCCTAGTGTTTCTCACCCATGCTGTCCTCTCTGGGGCCCTGGCTACACCCAACCTTAGTTTATTTGTACACATTCCCCTGCTGCTTGTCAGGCTGGAAGTCCCTGTCCCCAGAGGATTTTTCCTGCACTAGCAACAAGGTAAGTCTCTCCCCAACTCCTCCCAGCAGGGAGTGCCCAAGACCCAGCAGCAGACCCACAGTTCATAGTCACAGGATCCTGTAAATAGCCTGGCCAGGTGAGCTCCTCCTGGGGATGGAGCCGGGGGTTTGCCACAGCCACGGCACCTGGTCTCTCCCCCATGAAACCAGCTAAAGGCCGAGCAGCCAGAATGCCCTGAGCTCGGCCACTTTAGGGTCTCTCCACAATTTCTCTTGCTTCCCCCCGAATCTCTCCTTAGACTCTTGCCCTTTGCACCGGCCTCTCCAGCACGACTCACCAGAGGCTGCTGCTCAGGGCACCCGGCCTTGTAGAGACCTGTCACCACCAGCCAACAGACGCAGCCACGGTGACAGCTCTGCCTGCCTGCTCCCCCATCTCCTCTGGGCGAGGCAGGGCACCTACCAGGAGCCTCCCACTCTCCTTGTCCCCCTTGGATTTCAGTCCCTGGAGCTCTTCTCTCTCCTCCCTCTCATGCTGCAGGCGGCTCAGGCTTTGCTCCTGCAAACACAGACAAGGGCTCTGGGGGCTGGTTCGGGTCCTTGGTTTGTGCCCTGCGATAATATCGACACTGAGCAGAGTGAGGTTGGGGGAGCACGTTCCCCTTTGCCAACCCACTGAAAAAGTGACCCCAGCTCTAAGGGGAGGGGTGGCCAACCTTGCATTTTAGTTTTTGCTGATGTGAAGATCTGAAGCTGATTTTTGTTTTACTGACATCACTAAAAATATCACAAACACAATCACGTCACAGAAGTGTCCCTACTCCCAATGTTCTGTACCCAGGAATTCAGAATTATACAGTTGTTTTAGCTGCACTTAATTGATTAATCAGGTTCGTTGGGTGTGTGCAATAATAGAAAACAAGAAATTGATAGCGGCAGGGTCAGTGTAGTTTTAGGATACAAGAAATGATTCTGAACGATGACAATCAGTGTCAAAACAATATTTCTACCCAATTTCATGGACAGTTTCATTTCTTTACGGGTTTATGGACAGTGTTAAAATTGTACATTGTTTTTACTGACCATCTGTACATTGATGGACGGTTGGCAACGCCTAGGAGACAACACCCAGAGTGGCTGGGTCCAGCCCAGTGCCAATGTCTCCAGGAACGTGGCTGTGTCCCAGCATCAGGCAGTTCCCTGGCTCCAATCCAGGGCTGGTCAGACAAGCCAGGGGAGCCCTGCAGCTTCAGAGAAGCTGACACTAACTCCCAGCCATGGAGATACTGTGCTTCCCATCGAGGAGGCTGCCCAGGAGTAGAGGGCAGGGAACAGTGTGAGCACGGTGAGCCCAGGATCAGTCACACACCAGGCAGATGGGGTTTGTTCCTCCTCCCATAAGAGTTTCACAGCCTCCTGCTCACACACACTCCCCCCTTGGGCTCTTTCACAGCCTGGAGCCTCAGTCATTTCACTAATCAGCTGCATAGCACTGAGAAGAAAGCAGCCATATAAAAGGCTAAGCCAAGGGGCAGGAAGGGGGCTCCACATAACTGCTGCTGTTCTGTAATGAATCTGGAGCATAAAGACTAGTGAAGACACTTGATGGAGGAACCCTGGTAGGCTGTGCCTGCTGCTTAATTCCCAGAGAGGTTCCAGGAGCTGAAGGGGCAGCCCATTCACCATCAGATATTTATAAATGAACATTGTCTGCATTGCTTTTATGACATTTAATGCTGTAAATTGTGAGTGACAACACATTTTGTCTTTCCATACAGCAAAAGCTATTTTGTACATTAACCTATTTACCAGCTTATTTTCCAATACAGCACCACAAGGAGATTAGTCTTATTCAATTACTCATAATTCATACCAAAACAAGGATACTACAAAAAGCAGGTCTAGCAATGCCATGTGATGTGCCTCCCCTCAGACTTTGCTCAGATTCACTCACTAATTTCAAGAAATGAGACCAGTCAGTCATTTCTTACAGAAGCATTCCAGAGGACGCTGGATGAAACTCAGAAATTGGGATGAATTTCTTGAAGCAGCTTTATAGTCTGTGCTCTAAACCTCACCCAACAACAAAAATATCACACTTTGGACTGATGTATGGCTAAGAAGGAAGGTCTCCCAGTGAAGTTTCATGAGAAGTGACCACAGCTTTAATGCAATTAAGTTAGTTTGTGATTATTCAGTGAAGAAATACAACCCCTACTCCATTTATTTACTTCAGTGGCTGCTACCACCTACCACCACTCAACAGACTTCCCTGGGCCACTTCCCTGCAGCCCCAGCACCTCCTCCACTCTTGTATCAGGGTACCTGCTCTGCTGAGTTCCAGCAGTCAGCCCCTGCTCTGTCCTGGGGCTGACCTCCTTCCACCTGCAGGTCAGCCAGCCTGAGCCTTCCCTCCAGGAACGCCTGGGATTGGCTGCTCTTGATCAGCTTGGCAGCAGCCTTTAATATTGAACTCCCAGGCTCTGATTGGCTATCCCACAGCTCCTTCCCATTGGCTGCTTCTTCAAGGGCCCTCTTAACCCCTTCCTGGCCAGTGCAGGGCAGATGCCCCACCACACTGGGGTCTAGGTCTGCTAGCCAACACCCATCCTCTGGTTGGTTCCTGGACCCACACCTCTCTCAGGATTGCAGTGATCTGTGCTGCCCACTGCCAGGAGACATCTCTGAAATCCTTCTCCAGCCACTTCCCTCAGTGGCAAGTGCAGTTTACTGTCTGCCTACTTCCCCAGTGGCAAAGGGGGAGACCCAGGCCCACCCACTATTCCAGCTCCCAGACTAGGGACCCTATAGAAGGCAGCTACTTGTTGCATTCCCTTCAACTTCTCAGTTAATTTCCCTGGGCTACTTCCACACAGCCTTCAGCCCCCTCTGCATCATTCCTTCAGGGCCTCAGACTGCAAATCCCCACACCAAGCCAGGAGTTGTCCTTAGCTGCTCCCCCAGCCCCTGCCTGCAGCACTGCTCTGTCCAAACCACTCACTAACCTCACCCTGCAAGACAGCTAGTTCTCCCACCTCAAGCTCCAGGGACTGACTAACCCTACTCTGCCCTGCAGTTCTTCTTATATGTGCCTGCTGGGCCCTGATTGGCTGCTCCTTTCAGCCCATCTCTAATTGGCTGCCTCCTGCACAGCCTTTCTACAGCTCTGTAACCCCTTAGTGGCTAGTCTGGGGCAGATGCCCCATCACAGTAGCTAGAAGGATAAAAATGACATGAAATAATTCTAACGGCAGTTCAAGGAATAGTATTTTATAATCTTGTCTAGGTTCATTGAAATAATATTTTGCACAGTTAGTTCGCTGACATCATTTTTTCACCTTATTACTTTTCAGTGGTGCAATGTGAGTCCTGCAGAAGGCAGGTGTATGTGTCATGCCTTCCATCCGGAACCAGTGAAGACAATAAGCAGAGAGAGAGAGAGAGAGCAGCTGCACAACCCGTACTTTTGGGATGTTTATAACACATGGTCATTATGATGCACGTGGAACTGAACAACCTGGTCTGACAGCTCTATCATTGTTTTATTAGGATAAATATTTTGCATTTCTTCAAATGACTGTTGAAATTCCAATGATGCTGTTTAGAGAAGTTAAATGTCAATGTACATGTGAGTGAAGACAAAATATAAATGTTAATTCCATTTCTACAAATCTGTTTAGAGGCATGTTGCTGAAATGTAAATTAACATATTGACACCTTGTTACAGGAAAGACACTTTCTACATCAGAACAATCTCTCTTTTTTCCTCTCCGGATTTTACATTGAGATTTCACAGGGGTAAAAATTCTGACAGGAGTGACTGATCCCCGTCTGTCACCATCTGCTACCCCTGGGCCAGGAGATGGAGAAAGGTGACAGGGGCAGCAACGTGTGATGGGGCAGGAGAACACACGAGCTGTCTGTCCGTATTTCCTACCAGTATCACCCTGTGCCAGGAGCTCTTTGTTGCACTGCACAGGGGTGGGGCAAACACATGGGCAGCAGGGGGAAAAGCTGCCTGGGCTCCTTCCTGTGAACAGATCCTATTCGCCCAGCCTGGGCCCCTCACTCACAAAGCCCTGGGGCTGGGCTCTTCCCTTCCTGCTGCTGCAGCCCCCTCCCCACCCCACCCTCAGCCTCCACCCCTGACATTACCCCCACCCAACTCACACACACCCTCCCCCCCCCAGCCCAGGAGCCAGCTCCCCCCACCCCTTTCTCTGCTAATGCCCTTTAGACTCTCCCCTGGGCACAGGCCTGGGGGCTGCTCAGCGCTGGGAGGGGACAGTCTCTGCCGCGGGTGTCGCTGTCAGGGACAGAGATTCCCTCCGGCCTGGGCTGGGACCGGGCAGATGATCAGAGGAGCCGCATTTTTACCCACAGAATTGGGACCAGGATAGAAATAAGGCCGAAGCATCCCAGAGAAGGTGTCGGTGAAAGTGAAGAGCTGGGACCTGTCAGTCACATTGTAAAATGAGACCTCGCCCGCCTCATAGTCCAGGAAAATCCCCACCCGGCTGGGCCTGGTGCTTACGGGGAGGGGGGTCGTGGGGTAGGTGAGGGCCAGGTATTCCCCATCCCTCAGCCACACAGTCCAGTAGCCATTCCCAGGTGAGAGTGAGCCCAGTTCCTTCCTGCTCACAGATTCCCTACAAACCCCCAGAACCCAGTCAGGCTTGTCTCCCACCTGCACCTCCCAGTAACGCCTCCCGCCTCTGAACTTCTCAGAGGCCAGGACAATGGTATATTTATCAAATCTCTCAGGATTGTTGGGCAGATCCTGGCGTGTGTCTCCGCGTCTCACACGTTTCCGATCCTCAGACAGGACGAGTTTGGGATGAGCCGTGTCTGGATCCAGAGTCACGTCCACTGGGGAGAGAGTCACAGAGTCAGGGCCGGGCAGGGGCTGGTCACAGGGATCAAAGGGAAATTAACCTGCGTCCCCGTTAATCACTGGGGGGGGGGTTGTTGCCCGTTAAGGGGAGTCAGGGCCCCTCTGCCCATGGGAGCGAACTTGAGGGGAAGGAGAGCAGGAGCGGGGGAGGGGTGGGGTGGGAAGATGTAAGTGGGGGCAGGGCAGGGGAGGGCAGCCCGGGGACAGGGGAGGGGACAGGCTGATGCTGGGAGAGGCAGAGGAGGGGGTGGGGGAGGGGCAGGCACCAGGGGGCACAGGGAAGCAAGGGAAGGGGGGGCACCAGGTAGCAGAGGGGTGTGAGGCAGTGGGGGGGCTCCAAGGGGCAGGGGAATGAGGAGAGGGGGGCTCTAGGGGTGCAGAGGGGAGTGACGAGGAGCGTCAGGTGCCAGGAGCAGGGGGGGAGGGAACAGGCAGGCAGCAGAGACACAGAGTGAGTCATGAGCCGGGGGCAGCGGGCTTGTCTAGGGCAGGGGTGATCTCTGGAGGGCAGAGCGGGAGGGGGGGCAGGTGCCAGGGGGCAGAGTGGGGTGATGGGAGGGGCAGGTGACAGGGGGTTAAGGGGGAGGAGGAGCCCCAGGGAGGCAGAGGGGGACTGAAAGGGGGGCTGGCCCCAGAGAAATAGAGGGGTGCGGGGGAAGGGGCAGCCCCCAGTGGCAGAGGGGTCATGAGAGGAGTGGGGGGCACCAGGTGGGCCAAGGATGCAGCGGGGGAAGATGCAGGTGACAAGGGGACAAAGGGGGTGAGGGGTGAGGCAGGCACCAGAGGGGCATGGGGGGTGAGCGTGTGGTGGGCACTAACAGGGAGATGGGGGAGGGAAGGGGCAGACCCCAGGGGGCAACAGGGGAGCAAAAGAAGGGGCAGACATCAAGAGGCAGAAGTGGAGGGTGGTGGGCACCAGGGGCAGAGAGTTGTGAGGGAATAGGGGCTCCAAAGGGCAGGGGAAGGAGGAGAGGGGTGGGCTCGAGGGGGCAGAGGGGCAGTGAAAGGTGGGGCTGGCTCCAGGACACTAGAGGGGGTGAGGGAAGGGGCAGGCAGGCGGGGCAGAGGAATCTCAATGGGAGCAGCGCACACCAGGTGGGCAAAGTGGGCCTGTGGGAAGGCGCAAGTGACATGGTGACAAGGGGGGTGAGGGGAGGGGCAGGTGCTGGGGGGCAGAGGGAAGAGAGAGGGGAAAGGCAGACCCCAGGGGGCACCAGGGGGGAAAGGAAAGGGACACTTGTTAATGGGGAGAAGGTGAGGATAGTAGAGGTGGGTGCCAGGGGTAGCGGGGGGCAAGTGGAGCGGTGGGCACCAGGAGGGCTGAGGGGGTGAATGGTGGGGTGGATGCAAGGAGGGCAGAGGAGGGAGGGTCGGGTACTGGGGGTAGAATAAGGGATGATGGGCAAGGGAATACAAGGGGGGCAGAGGGTAACAAAAGGGGGGA
>VOCO01040083.1:0-29227 GCA_007922225.1 Emydura subglobosa
ACAAGCTCACAGCCCATCAATGGCTGCCCCACCAGCAGTGCTGGCTGCAGGTGTGGATGCAGCAATTGCCCACAGATCAGATTCTCGCCCTGTGGCTGAACTGCAGGTCTAGAGCAGTGAGCAGCAAATCGGAGCCGGAGAGAAACACCCAGAAATTCTGAACAGCAGCAGCTGCAGGAGAGTCAGCCCCTGAGCTCAGCTGGCCAGGCCAGAGCGGCAGTGACTGCAAATGATCTGCCCCACTCTGTATGAACACTCAGGGACTGACAACAACCCAACCAATGGTGCCTCTGCTCCTGCAGTCTCAGCTCCGCAGCTTCGCCGTGGGAGTCCCCCACCTGTCCCTGCCCGGACACTGTAAGAGAGAAACTCTCGGAGCGTCCCTTACCCAGGAATCCCGTCACAGCCCCCTGGAGATTGTTCTCTTGAGTGAAATCCCGGATTCTCTTTTCCAGCTCAGGGGATTTGGGCACCGGATGTGGAGATGTCGCCTTCTCGCCGCTGCACAGACACGAGTGTGTTTATTTCTCTCCCTCCTCAGCCCTAAGTCCCCCCCCAAAGCCAGAAAGGGGAGCGGCTGGGGTCTGGGGCCACAGGCAGAGCTAACAGGGCCGTGACCTCTGCTGCCCAGGGAATTTAGTGCCTGCACAATCTGCCGGGGCCCAGCCTGGGGACTGGCAGCCTCTCTCCGTCCAGAGAGAGAAAACAGCCTGGGCAGCGCCAGCCCCAGCTCCCCTCACACCCGGCCTGGCCCATGTTCCCCACCAGGACCTGGAGGGGCCACTGCCAGGGCTGAGAGAAGGGCCCATTCTCCAGGCCCAGCCGCTCCTCAGCATCTCCTCTCAGCCTCCAAGGGGCCTGATCACTCCCAGGAGGTGGGGGGTTCTGGGACATGAAAACGGCCCCTCTGAGATGTGAGCTGGACACTCGGCTCTTTCCCCACAGGCCCCTGGGCCCCCCTCACACGGGACAGGCTTTGGGCCATGACAGAGCTGGGGCCAGGTCCTAGCTGGGCCCTCAGGGTGACAGGCCCCATCCCCAGTAATGATCCCCTGAGCTAGCCCGGCCCCAGGGATGGTTCTCCAGCCCAGAGTTGTGGGGCAATCCCCTCCCCAGGATGGGTCACAGAGCCACAGCTCCAGCCACCCCAGGGCTATGGGGAGGGAGGGGGCCTGGATCCAGAGGGTGAGACCGTCCCACGGTCTGGGATCTGGGGGCTGGGTCAGAAGCCAGGTTTCTGAGCCTCTTCCCAGCACAACGGAGCGTGAGAGGCAGACGAGCCTGGACGTACCTGCTCATGGCGCTTCTGACACTCTAGAGGGGAACGAGAGACAGAGCAGAGAGTCAGTGCCCACGGCCCAACCCAGCCACTGCCCCAGACGGGTCACTCTGCTCCCACAGTCCCAGCCCCACAGGCTGCTCCCCAGTGGGGTGGAGGCACTAAAGGGCTGTGCTAGTGCGAGCAGAGCCCCTTTCCCAACAGCTGCTCTGCAGGGATGGCCGGGCCCCTGAGCTGAGCCCTGGGGCTAAAACAGCCTTTCACCAGCCTCCCCAACGGCCCAAATTCTCTGCAGACTCGGGGCCTCTTGTCCCACAGACTCCCCAGGCCTGGGATGGAACAGCCTTTCACCAGCCTCCCTCTCCTTCCCTCCCTGATGGCCAAAACTCCTGTCTCTCTGCAGACTCGGGGCCCCCGGCCCTGCCGACTCCCCAGGCCGCGCTCTCTGCCCTGAGTTACCCTGTGAGCCCCAAGTGACTCAGGGGCCGTCCCCTCCCTGCACTGGGCTCTGTGCGTGTCTGACACGGTCTCACCTGCAGCAGTTCAGGCACCGGCTGCTGACACTTCCCCTCCAGCTCCGTGATCAGGGCGCTGAGCCGGGAAATCTCCTCGCACAGCCGGGTGCTGTTTTCCTCCCTCCTCCTCCCGATCTCCTCGTCCAGCTCCCCCAGTCGGGCCAGCAGGAGGCGCTCTTGTTCAGCCAGGAACTGGCGCAGCTGCTCAACCTCGGACACCACCAGCTGCCTCTCCACTTCCGTCTGCCTCTGGGGGGCACAGAGAGGGGCGGGGCGGGGCAGGGTGGGGACACAGGGAGAGCAGGGCATCATGGGAAATGGCACAAAGCCTTGTCCAGGCTGCACAGAGCGTTTCATGTCACTTGTCTGCCAGTAGAACTGTGTCTACACCAGGGCTCTGGCCAGGAGTAAAAAATGTCACCAAAAAATCATCCCCCCAAACCCCATCACGGTACCAGCAACAGATTTCAGTGTAGACCAGGCCTTGGCAAACGCTGCTGCCCAAACACCCGATGGCATCACTGGAAATGTCTGACACTCAAACCCTGGGAGCAGCAAATGTCTCCCCAGCTTCCCCTGACCCCCTGCGACACCTGTGCACATTCAGCAGGTTTAGTCTCCTCTCACCCCCACTGCTACAGAGGCAGAGCCAGAGGCTGCTCCCAGCTACCCTGTGTGACCCCCTGACTTCAGCAGGAATTAACACCAGGGTCACAGAGCACCTGACCCTAACCCCACTGACTTCAGTGGGTCACTCCTGATTTACACCCAGTACCTGAAAGCAGAGTCTGCCCCGCGCTGTTTAAAATGCCCTAAACTCCCTCACTGCATCGACCCTGGAAATCCTTCACCCTCCTGAATTACAGACACCAAACAGGGCAGAGACTCCCCCTGCTGCTGTCGCTGGTGCCCCTGGGCAAACCTGCTGGGCGGGGCAGGGCACCTACCAGGAGCCTCTCGCTCTCCTTGTCCTAGTTGGATTTCAGGCCCTGCAGCTCTTCTCTCTCCTCCTTCACACGCTGCAGGCGGCTCAGGATTTGCTCCTGCAAACACAGACAAGGGCTCTGGGGGCTGGTTCAGGTCCTTGCTTTGTGCCCTGTGATCATCACTGAGCAGAGGCTGGGGAACCACGTCCCCTTCTCCAGCCCACTGAAAAGTGACTGACCCCAGCTCCAAGGGAACTCCCCGGGCAGAGCTGCTGGGCCCGGCCCGGCTCCTCCCCAGCACCATCAGCCCCAGGAACCTTCTTTGGTCCCGGGATCGGGCACTTCCCAGGTTCCAATCCGGGGCTGCTCAGACCCAGGCCAGGGGCTCTGTGAGTGCAGAGGCTGGGCCTGTAACTCCCAGCCATGGCGATAACTGCGCCCTACCCTGTACTCCTGGGCAGCCTCCTCGATGGGCAGCGCGGTATGAGCACGGTGAGCCCGGGACTCTCTGCAGATCACGCAGATGGGGGTTTGATCCTCCTGACAGAAGAGTTTCAGAGCCTCCTGGTGTCTCTCACACACTCTGCCCCCCTCGGGCTCCGGCACCGCCTGCAGCCTCAGGCGTTTCACTAAGTGCACCACGTTGTCCAGCTGCCTGTTGGGCCGCAGGTGTCTCTGCTGGGCGCGTTCTCGGCACTGGGGGCAGGGGAAGTTTGGCTCCGACTCCCCCCAGCACCGGCTGATGCAGGCTCGGCAGAAGTTGTGCCCACACTCGATAGTCACCGGCTCTGTGAAATACTCCAGGCAGACGGAGCAAGTCACTTCGTCCTGGAAGCTCCCGGCCAGCTCCCCGGCAGCAGCCATGGCTCCTCCGCCCGGCCGGGAACAGCCGCTGCGGGTTAGTTTCACTTTCCCTTCCCTGAGCTCGGAGAAGCCGGTTTGGCTGGCGCTGGCTGGGGCGTTTCCCTTCCTGCTGTTCCCAGCGGGCCGGGCTGAGCTGCAGCGAGTCACCGCCAGTGTCACAGCCCCGCGGCAGGGGAGACAGAGCCAGGGCCAGGGCAGTTGTTCGGTCTGGCTTTGGTTTGACATGTTATGTGTTTATTACATTTTTAAATAGCTACAAACACACACAGACCAAACAGACATAACCAATGGCACCTAAACTTCTCATAACACATTAACTGCTCACAATGTATGAGCCATTTGCTAACTAACCATAGATACATTTGAAACATATCTAGAATATGAAAGGTAAAACATAAATCAATAAGGAAATGAGTTACTTAAAAGACAATTTCTATGAAGACAATTTTTAGAACAATTTCTATCAGTGACAGTGAGAGGATGAGTGACTTAAACAACAAAAGGACAAGCAGCAAGTGACTTAAAGACAAGTGGCTTAAAGACAGCTTTACCGGTGATACCTATATTTATACCGAAGGGCAGCTTTCTTAGTGAGTAAATGAGAGCGGCTCTATTAAGCGGCTTTCCTAATGAGTACCCTGCATCGGTTTATGAATGAGCGTGCTTTTATGAATGAGTGCGGGTTTATAAATGAACACGGTTTTATGAATGAGCACGGTTTTATTTGCAAGAGTGTGTTATTAATTTAGTAAAAAATTCATTTTAAAAACAATCATACATTATTTTGATGTTATGAATGTACCCCTACATTATCCCCTTTTTGACCCTTCAAACCCAGAGGTATTGAATAGGTCACATTTTATGTAATTGTTTAAGGGCAACATATGAGAGACAATTGGAGCCTGTGGTTTTAATTTAAGGTACATTTTTTTAATCCAGCAGCAAATGCAACACATCCCAATAAACATTATACCAAGTAGGCCAAAGAAAATGATAATAGGATGGAACATAACATTTAAAGCAGATGTCCAAGAGGGTGCCCATTTCTTGACAATATTAGACCAATGGTGTATTATCATTTGTTTTGCCTGTGCAGACACTTTTAATATTTTTAATCTCTGATGTAGAAAAGCCAAACTGCGTGTTTGAGCCTGGGTTTGGGTAGTTTTGGTTAGTTGGCTAATTTGTTTATTTTCCTTTATTAATTTATACAATTTTGTTCAATTAGATTCTAAAGAAAAATTAAAATGTACGAAATTGCTTGTATTCCTCACATTAATTTTATTATTCTTGTGGATTGGTTACACTGGGTGTCTGAATCATGGTGACATTGCACATACATTGTTGTACATGAAGTTTTGAAACTTGCTTTCCTTCCCAAACAATTTTTTTTAATCCAACGACACAGACACAACTTTTTTTATTCTAGTACACCTTGGCGGTGCTATTAGTCATTTCATCCCAATAGCAAGTTGCCAGACCTTTGTTTTGTAAAGAACAGGGCTCTTCTAATACTGGCAAGGAGGGACATACCCACTGTTGTGGTGTCCAAAAAGGTTCTCCTGACCCCCATGGATCAGCCACAGTACCAGATCAATAGAAGTTTGGATCACACCCAAAATACCATGCTGCCAGTCAATCCTTTAGTAACTAAAACTAAAGGTTTATTATAAAAGGAAAGAAATAAACTATAGGAGAAATGCTAAATAATCAAAGCAATCACATACATACAAATGATTGGAAAGTCCATTTATATCAGGTTTCTAGTAGAATTGTGGCATTTGCAGGCTTTTATAGTCCCTCTGGTGAACATCCAGTACCTGGATGAGTCTCAGTCCTTTGATTCACAGCTTCAGTTGTAGATGAATTGATCCAGAGGAATGAAGACTAAATAGTCCATGTGCAGAGTTTGTTCAAATTCTCCCATGAGAATTAGCAGGGTGAGTCCAGGCTGGTGCTGGGATCTCAGTCTTGGGATCCAAACTTTCCCTGACAAGCTTGGACAGATTTGAGATAAAAAGGATCAGTCCCCTACAGTCTTTTATAGATCCATGCAGGCTGAGCGATACTTTCTTGACAACAGGTATCTCCTCAAACAATGAATAGATGATTACTTGGGACTCTGAAGTACCATCTCCCCTGTCCTGTGCACACTGGTAACTAGTTACATTAATACAAGGTAATTGGCAGTTTACAACCATTCACAGGTATTCACTACTTAAACTTCAAAGAGAAACACAAACAATAGTATTGTTACATTCAAAGTTCCATCTAAATGTTCATATGTTCCTTTTGAACTCCTAATCAATAGAACAGTGACAGACAGGAAAACAGTTTATCTACATTGCTAACCTCTGACAAGAGAGACGTAAATAACAGCAAATAACTACCAGCAATACACCTGCATATCAAAGCTTTAGTCTATTTATAAGGAATGACCCTCACTACTAGTGTATTTTCCTATAATATATCTTGAACAGTCAGAGCTGGGCCATGCAACTTGCAAAGTCACTTGGCTGTTTCTGGCCTAGCGTCACAATCTGTGTTTGACTAAAGCCTCCTTTCAGAGAGGAACCAGTCTGGACTGGAAGACATTTGAAGGGCAAGTGCTACATTGGCACAGCTGCGCCGCTATAACACTTCCAGTGAAGACGCTCTAAGCTGACACGAGAACACTCTCCTGGCAGCGTAATTACTGTACCTCTGTGGGCACCATTATGGACAGTGCTTAGGTTGCTGTAACTTGTGTTGCTGGAGTGTGTGTGTCTTTTTCACACCCGTGTGTGATGTAGACCTTCCCTGAGGGCTGGAGGATCCGCCACCTGGGGAGTTTGTTAATCACCTGCACTGTTAACAGTTGTGCCTTATTTCTAGTTTGAATGTGTCTGGCTTCAGCTTCCAGCCGTTGGTTCTTGTTCTGCCTTTCTCCACCAGAGCCCAGAGCCCTTTAGTGCCCCGTGTTTTCTCCCCACCAAGGCCCATAAACACCAAGATCAAGTCTCCCCTCCCCCTTCCTTTTGACAAACTAACCAGATTGAAGAGTTCCAGAGGGGTAGCAGTGTTAGTCTGTATACAGCAAAACCGAGGAGAGTTCTGTAGCATTTTAAAGATTAACAAATGTAATGCCTGCAGAAATTAAATGTGTTAGTCTTTAAAGTGCTACAGGACTCTCCTTGTTTTAACCAGATTGAACATTTCAGCCTGTCCCTGGAGGGCATTTCCTCCAGCCCTGCCGTCAAATCTGTGCCTCTTTTCTGCACCCTCTCCTGGGCGCAGTGTCCCAGTGTTTGTCTCAGCAGGGCCGAGCACAGATAAAATCCCCTCCCTGCTCCTGCTTCCTGGTGAGGGGGTGTCCTGCAGAGCCACTTCCCCGCCCTTTCTGTCATTCCTCCTCTTTCCCCCTCCCAGTCGGTTCCTCTCCCCCTTTCTTCTGTTTTCCCTTCTCTTTCCCCTCCAGGCCCCTCCCTTCTCTTCCCCTCACCCTGCCACCGAGGAGGGCAGAGCCCAGCAGCGGCACTTCCCACCAGTCACAGCAGAGGAAGGAGACACAGAAGCGCTGAGAGCCCAGCAGCCATGGCGGCACCTGCTGCCCCAGGCAGTGGGAAACGCAAGGCTGATGAGGGTCCGGACCCCCGGCCTCAACCTCTTCAGCCGGGAGCGGGCTGGAGGAGGCCATTTGTCTCATCTGTGCAGAACATCTGACAGTGCCGGTGACTATCGAGTGCGGGCACAACTTCTGCCGGGCCTGCATCGCCCAGCGCCGGGAGGCAGAGGAGACACCCTCCTGTCCGCGGTGCGGGGAAACGGTCCAGGAACGAGACCTCGGGAACAACAGGCACCTGCGCCGCTTAGTACAAACCATCCAACACGTGGGGCTGAACCCCGGGAAGAGGAGAAGGGCGGCGGGGAATGTGTGTGCGGAGCAGGGGAAGGAGCTCGCCTGGCTCTGGAAGGAGGATGCCGCATCCCTGTGCGCGGACTGCGAAGTCTCCCCGGCGCCCCGCTCTCAGGCTGGGATCCCCACGGCACAGGCTGCACCAGCCCCAGGTAGGGGATGAGCCGCGATGACCCATTGTCCGCTCTGTCTGGCTGCAGGAATCGAACTCCGGCCGGGTTCGGGCTGCTCGGTGGCTACCGAGGGTCTCCAGCGCGGGGCTGATGCTTGTATTTGTCACCTAACCCCCCGTAGCAACACTCGAGCTGCGGGGCGGCTTCCCGGGCAGGAGCCGGAGAAGCTGAGTCCGGGGCAGGCAGCGGCCGGTGCGGTGCCAAACTGTGCCCGGCAGCGTGTGACCGGCTCCGCCTCCGGCTCGGAGCTTTCGCTGCCTCTGCTGCTGCCGCCTCTTCCCAGCCTCTTCCCCCCGCGGCTCCCCCGCCCCGACCTCCCGCCGCTGCTGCTTCGCTTCGCGCCGGGTCCGGCAGCCCCTGCTCCGCTTCCTCCTCCCTCCGGGCTGGTTTCTTCCCTTCTCTCTGTCTTCCCCTTTCTTCTCCGTCCTTCCTCTCTCTTCTTCCCTCGCTTTTCTCCCCGCCCTTTCCTTCTTTCCTCCCTTGCTTTTTTCCCTCTTTTATCCCTCCCCTCCCCTCTCCTTCTGCCCCCCCCCCCCACTGATCGGTGCTGCCTTCAAGGGGGGTTTCCCTGTCCCTCCCCCCCAGTCAGACACCCGGGAGCTGATTCTTGGGTTACTTTTGTTCCCCCCATTGCCCCGTTAGGGAAAGTCCCGAGTCCTCCCCCCCCCCCCGACTGCGGGGTCCCCCTGGCTAGTTTCCTTGCAGCAGACTAAGGGGTAGTCCGAGCTAGTGAGTGAGCCCCGAGCGATGAGCATGTCCTAGGGGCGCCCCAGGGCCTGGCTGCGGAGCTGCTGGTGTCGGTGTGTGACTCCGGGCTGGGAAGAGGGTTTGTACCTGTAAGTGCGGCGCACCCCCGGGCAATGGGCACTGGGGGGGTTTCACACGGTTTTATTACATCATCGAATATTATTGCTCGTTTCCTATTCCTGCTTTCAGGGGGAGGCGAACACACCGAGCAGGTACCGGGCGTGCCTTGCCTTGTTCATTTCCCGCACACCCCGTTAGCTGCGCTGCAGAATTACCGCGCGAACAGCCGAGCTGAAAGATGACGGGAATGTCTTCTCTGTAGGAGTGAAGATGGGATGTGCAGGGGCTGGAGCCATTTCTACTGGACGGCAGGAGCTCGGAGGTAATGAACCCGGATCTCACATTCAGCAGTGCCAACCCCAGCGCCCAGAACTCGTGAGTCAGCTCCAAACACATGACAAGCCTGGCTTACAAACATCACACGATGTTCAACACAAACAATTGTGCCACCTCAGTTCTGAACTTTTAAGGAAATTCCAGCCAGCCCATTCCCCACTCCCTGCCTCCACAATGTGTGTGTGGCCTTTCAGGATGCAGGTCTGGGCTTAAGAACAGGCATAGAAATGGGAGCATCTCCTGGAGTCGGGGATTCACTCAAATGATGGAGGTGTTGGTAGCTCTGCAGGTTTGTGTTCAGACTGCACAGGTGGGGGTTGGTCACAGGTCTTCATGTGTAAAGGTTTAGGCTGAGATCATGAGATTAGAGGAAGGATGGTCCAGTGGTTAGAGCAGTAGCCTGCTGTGCACAGATGTCCTGCAGGACATTGGGTGAGTTACTTAGGGACAAATTATTAAAACTGTTTAGATGCCTAAAGATGCAGATTAGCGCCTAGTGGGATTTTCAGATGTGCCACATGCCATTGATTTCAATAGGAGTTAGGCACCTAGTTGCTTTTGAAAATCCAACTAGGCATCTATCTGAATCTTTGGGTTTCTCAATCCCCGTAAAAAACCTGTCCCTCTGGGACTCCGGTCCTTGTCTGTACAATGGGGATAATAGTAGGACGCTACCTCACAGAGGGGTTGTGAGCATTGGTTCTAACTAGGGAGCTAGATAACTGCCAGGCAGATTTCCACATTTTCTGTGAAGACCTAGATAAACCCCGAGTGGACTGAAGTAGCTCCGTGTGAAATGTTTGTCCATTTGGAAGGCAGCATGGGACTTAGACCCAGCTGAGAACCTGCTTATGTCCCATTTTGAGAGTCTATATGGGACATAAGGGCCTAGGCCTTGCACTGGTCCCTGTGAAGAGGAGAAGTCCATCCTTTCTGAATGATTCTGCAGTGACAGAGAGCTCTAGATACCGTGGGGCACTCAGAAAGTTGTTCTTTTTCCCATGACTAAACTTGTGTGTCCTGCTCTAAGCATGACAGAGTGCTCGCCAGCCGCAAATGTCACAAGTAAGGACACGATTCTGTCACAGAGGGCAGGGAGTAATGGCGGCCAGCGTTCCCCGGGACTGCTGGAGCAGCAGCTCCCACTGGCAGTCAGCCCCCGGCCTTGCTCCGAGTGTTAGTCCATCCCCTTCCCTCAGGGTATTTTTAGTACAACTCAGGGAAAGGCCGTGGGCTTCCCTGAATTTTTGTTTATTGCCCATGATCAGTCCCTGACTTTTACCAAAAATACCCCTGACAGAATCTTAACCTTTGTCACAAGCAGTCGTCCTGCCGGCTCTCAGGCGATTCCCTGTAACTCCACTTGTGCTCACCAGCTGACATCACTTTGTGACTAATGTTCCCAAGTTGTGCCTACACCGCAGATTCCCTTGTCTTGGGCACTCAGCTAGGCCCATAAATGAATTGCTCTGTCACATTCCTGAGTGGGTCCCTCTCACACCCTCCTGTCCAAGCTGTTCTAGGTGGTATACATAATTAAATAGTCCTAGACACAGAGACTGGGGCCCTGGTGCTCACCCCTCGCTCCCCAGTGACCATCCTAATTCCTGGCCTACAGAGCGATTCACACTTGCTTTCTGGACCAATAAATATGAAGGTAGATCAGTATTTTGTCAGTATTGTCTAAGGTATATTAAGTACTTCAGTATATAAAGGTGACAGCCCTGCTATAGTTCAGTTTTAGATCAAGATTCTGTTTAAAACTGGTCTTTCCTAAGTGCTGTAAAATCTGCACAGTTATTTGGATTGCCCCGAAATTAGGTGTGGCTCATGGGGGCATAGGTTTCTATTACTGGTCCAAATTTGGGGCCATTTGACTAAGGGGTTGCTGAGATACAGCCCTCCCCCCAAAAATCCCACTGTTCTTAAAGTTGACAGATGTTGGCAACCAGTTGTTGCTCACAGCTAGTGTGGAAGAAAATAAAGCTTCACTCTGAGTTTAGTTAGTTGAGGCTCATCAGAGACACTTTTATTAAGTACAAGCAGTTGCGGGGAGAGAGAGTTAACTGACCGAATTTCCTCTGGTCAGTAAAGGGTCTCTCTGCCTGTAGGCAGACACAGCATGTATTTATAGCAGTGTTCAGTTACAGAAAACATTCACTTTCTTATCAGCCAAGGTTACAGACACATACAAACCTGCAATTCAAGCATTTAGCGCTTTAAAGAGAGACATTTCTTAGCACATTCTTGCTCTTTGTTCTGCCCCCCCCTCACCCATAAGACATACTTTTCTTAACCAAAGTTTATGGCCTGCACAATTTACTTCAACACTAGGGATCAAACTAGGGCTCAATTGATCGCATCAGGGTCTCTAAAGCTCAGGGACTGAACAGGGCGTGTGGTCATCCACCAGCCCTATGCTGAAAATCAAATCAATTTTTGTAGAAAGGGTTTTGCTCCTCAAGTTTAGCTCATCAATTGTCTCCTGTGCTAATGACGAGCTAAAGGGATTACACTGAAGACATGCAGACAGAGAGGCTAACTCCCTGGACAAATAGCTCTTCTTTTAAAGCACTTGGGTGGCTCTGAGGGAAAGTCGCAGTCATTGAATAGGAGCCCTGACCTAGGCGGTGTGGCTTTAAATCCAAACCGAGGGACAGGCCTTTTGCTCCAATCTGCCCCTTCAAAGGGGTTCTGGTTTTTGGGAAATGTGATCTGAGTACAATAGAATAATGCAAAGGCATTTACACTATTTTTTAGCAGAAAATAAACGACACAAGCAAATGGGCACTAGGCAGGGAGGGTGTTTGGTGTGGAGGAGTAGGTGGGACTGTAGGGAGAGGGGTTAGGGGCTCCGGTGATGAGGCGGGGGAATGGGACATAGTGAAGGGAAAGATGGGCGTCAGTGACAGGTGGGCTGAAGAAGAATAGGGGCAGGGGCACCTGTCACTCCCCATTCCCCTCCTGTGTGTGTGCGATGATCTGGGGACCCCCAGCCCAGCTACTGGGGTGTGACTCACCATTCCTTGTTCTCTCATGCGAGCCAGCTCCTGGAGGGGGGCCTTCCCTCTCTGGGGAATCTGAGCCCCCTTTCTAGCCTCCTGCATAGGCAGGGATGTGGGTGTCCCTTCCCTGCCCCTCCCCAGTGATTCCTGAGCCCATCTTCCTTACTTTGTGAGTGTCGGCATGTGGGGCCCCCTACATCTTTATGGGTGTCTGACTCCCCCAAATCCCCTCATGTGAGCCAACTTCCAAGGGAACTTGCATTTCTGGGGGTGTCTGAGCCCTCCTCCCTCCCTCTCCCCGTCTGTGTGCCAGGGTCTGGGGAAGCTCTGCCCCTCTGGGTGGGGAGCTGAGAAATTCTATGCTCACAGCATGACCCAAGAACAATTGCTAAGAGTGAGGTGAGGAGCTGAGAATGGGCAGGCTTGGCCGGTATCAGAAACACTCCTGCACTGGGGCGGGGATGGGAACTGCCACTGAGGTGAACGGAGCAGTCCTCATGTCTCAGAACTATTGTGTCAGGCTGTGTTTGTTCACCTGCGTGGGGAGAACAGAACATCGCACTGGGCCTCTGGACATTTCTGGGAGCCTGGAACTTTGAAACCTGCCATGGGCAGAACTCTGAGAAGGAAAAGGGAACACCTGCCTCTGCCAAGGTGTTTGATGATGATAATGATTGTGGAGCAATGTCACCTGTGCACAGCAGAATATTCAGAAGGTGCTGAAATTATTTTTGAAAAGAAAATTCATGGCAGCTGTGAAGGCTCCCTGGGAGGGGAGATGCTCTGGGTGCAAGAGGAGTGGGAATAGTGGAGGAGGGTTTGGGTCTGCAGTGAGGGATGGGGGTATTATGGGGAGGGAGATAAATGGGAACGGATGGCAAGGCAGGGAAAAGGGGCTGGGGGCTCAGGTAAAAGGGAGGGGTCGGGATTACAGGGGAGTGGGCAGGGAGAAGACATAAAGGGTTGCAGAATGTGAGAGGTTGCAGAGGATGTCGGAGGTTATGGGGTGAGGTCACCTGAAAGTAATAAATTCTCCCCTTCTGTGTGTGCACTAAGATGTGCGAGACCCTGCTCGTCTTGGGGTGTCTAAGCCCCTTTCCCTGCCCCTCCATGTGCGCCGGGATCAGGGGGAGGGAGGAAGCTGGCACAAATTGAAACATCTGAAATCCAGAAAATGCAGAGTTAAGCTACACGTCATCCCTGTGTGCAGCACAGAAGCCTGGTTCAGAGGCGGGTGTATTGGGTGGGCCTGGGGCATGGTTAGGGAAGCCTGGCTGAAGCTGGGGCAGGAGGCCCAGGTAGGGGTGGGTAATGGGAGTGTCATGGAAAAGAATCACACTGCTACATTTTAGAGTTGGATCGGGTGCAGCTTTAATTGTGACACACACAATCACATAACCATAGCTATGGGGAATACTATAGCCATAGGGAAAACCCATGTGGCATAGGGAAGTCAAGCAGCATGTCTGGATGCTGGGCAAATGTACTTCACCTGGATACCGGATACAAAAGACTTATATAGGGGTTGCTTAGGTTCATTTACATGTTGATCATATAGTGGAATTTGATTAACAGTTTATACTTAACAGGAAAGACAATCACAATGCACAGTGGGGCACACCAGATGCCCTCACAGAAACGCCCAATGAGTCACTTGAGTATACCATGTAGTTTTCAGGGACCCTGGTTAACTCCCGAAGATGGGTGGTGACACAATACTTCTTCAAAAGCTACTTTGTATGGAGTGAGTTTCTATGGGGCCGGTAAGACAAAGGGGCAGGTACTGGTACTTATCAAAATAGGTGAAGTCTGTTCACAGACTTCAGTAAGGTTTAAGGCTCATAACAGAGAACTTGCCTCTCGGGTGTGGTTCAGGGACCTCTTGTGGGATTTTAACATCTTTATCCTAATTTCAGTTGAGGCATTCTGTGAATGGTTTAGCCTGGGGCTTCTAGTTCAGTTTCAGGCTACAACTTCAGGCCAGGCCTTCTATGAGCAGTTTCAGACCAGGCATTCTATTAATAAATGTTATGATTAATTCTTTGATTCCATAGGAGTGAGGGGCCCAGCTCACTGCTCAGCTCTGGCTACATGAGCAATGTTGCATACAGCCCCCTGTAAGCTGCTGGCTGTGATACGTGTAGGCAGCAGCCCAGGGCAAGAGAGCCAGGAACAACTTCTTACTTGTTAATGGCTTCTGCAGGGCCAACATCTGGCATGATAGGATGGGAAGGGGAGGGGAGCTAGCAATGTCAGTGTGTGTGTGGGGGGGAGCATAGACACATTCCAGCTCATGTGACATGGCCTCATGGTCTCCTTATTGGTGGGTTCACACAAGCAGGCAGAGCCCTCAGAATGATGGCCCAGCCCCACACTCAGTAAGCAGAGCATGTATTTTATTACTAGAAGAGGGTTGAGGCCTCCAGCTGCTGCTACCAAAGAGTTTTGCTTTTCCTCCCAGGCAGCAAACGCACCCACACCCTGAACTCAGCGTTACTTCCTGAGCCAGTTACTTCCCCCTGCCTGGGAAGAGCCAGACCCTGTAGGGGCTGTCTGTGGATGCACCACTCGTACAGACCCAGCCAGCACAGGAATTTGCTCACTCTAGAAGTAAGATGCAAATATTGAATGATGATATGAGTGTAGTTAGCTCTTGCAACAACTGGCCAATCTCTAACTAACTGGATCCTGAGCTAAAAATAGAGAAAAGCCAAGGAAAGGAGAGAGGCAGAGCAAACCAACACAATAAAAATGAAGACAAAGAGCCCACATGAGGTGCAGTTTTTTAAGTGTGGATAATTAACCATTCGAACAACTGGCCCAGAGACATGGTGAACTCTCTGTCCTGTGGAGTCTTTAAATGAATATGGGATGTCACTTTCTGAAAGATCTGTTGTACCTACCACAGATTGTGGGCTGGACGCAGGAATTACTGGGTAAAATTCTCTGGCCTGTGTTATGCAGGAGTTCAGACTAGATGATCAGAATAGTCCCTCCTGACCTTCACATCTGTCCGTGTACAGCACATCTTTTAGAAAGGCAGCCAAGGCAATCTAAAGACGCTAAGTGATGACAAATGCTGCCATTTTCCTTGGGAAGCTGTTCCAATAGTTTGTTCCCCTCACTGTTCAAATGGCATCTGATTTCCAGGTACAGAATAATTCATTAAGTGAAACTGGTCACTGCAACTCTTACAATCCCGCAGCCTTGGCCTCTGCCCATCCTTTGAGAAAGCTACTGGAAGAAGCGGCTTGTCCCATCTGTACGGATTATTTCAACGATCCAGTGAGCACAGACTGCGGACACAACTTCTGCTGAGTTTGTATCATTGAGCACTATGAAATATGGGAAATGGAACCAGAGGGAGTTTGCTGTCCACAATGCAGGAAAAAACTGAAGAAAGAGAAATTTCAGACCAACAGGCAGCTTGCCAGCATGGTGGAAAATATCCAGCAACTAGGAATAAAACCTGAAACCTGAAAAGAGCAGCTAGTCTGCAAGGAGCACGAGGACAAAGTCAAGCTGTTCTGTGAAGATGATGGTGAGGTGATCTGTCTGGTTTGTGATAAAACCCAGGAGCACAGATCTCATGCTTGGGTGCCTATTGAGGAGGCAGCTCAGAAATACAAGGTAGGAAACATTATTTATTTCTAAACATTCAGGAGAAATTAAATCACTGCAGGAGAAGTTGAATTTTAAAATGACATGGAGTTTAGCCATGATGGGTAGGAGTCTTCTAAATCTATGGGATGAAATCCTGGCCCCATCGAAGTCAGTAGAAAACTCCCAGGCCTGGAGCCAAAATGGTACATAGGAACCTAAGTCCTAGTTTGAGGTGCCACTGCAATTCACAGCCCCTTTCATCATCCAAGTGGAACAGCTTCACCAGGAGAGACTGAGGGAGCCCCACATAGGCCGGTGGTTAGATCCTCTCCTGAGAGGTAGGATAGGAACACGGATCTCCTTTCTCAGAATCAGGTAGAGGGGGGGGATTGAACCTGGCTCTCCCACCTCCCAGGGGAGAGCTCTGACTGCCGGGCTAAAAGTTAGAAAGGGGATGGCTCCGCCTCCTCCTCCTGCAGCGGTTTTATGCGAAGTGAGGCAGGTTCATAGCTCATAGCTTGAGTGTCCGACCACCTGACTCCAGGAGCTGGGTTCCTGGCTGGGGTCGCTGGCTGAGACAGGCACATCCCTGCAGTGAGGTGCCCACTTCTCTGAGGGGGCGGGGCTTGGGACACCTCTCCTCAGCATCTCCCATTGGCTGGCTTAGGCAGCTCCCAGCCCGGCCTGCTGGTGTTTGTGGGTCACAGTCTAAGGTGTCTGTCTCTCCCTGTGCTTTGTACAGGGAGCCTGGCCCCTAACTCAGGCTTTGTGGGTCTCAGGGCTGGTCCAGAGGTAATTTAGGTGCTAAAAAGTCAGTTACTGCAGTGCTGAGTGTCACATGCCTAAGTACCTCGTGGATCCAGCCCCAGTGGCGTCAATGGGACCAGGATTTCACCTGCCCAATGTATCAATATGTCTCTGGCTTGAAACTCTGCACGGCAGCCCCCAGCCCCTGCAGGCATCTACAAACACTGACTGTTGTTTTCACTCCCTCATGGTCACTTGTTGTTACAAGAAATGAAAGCAGTGATCATGCTTTGTACTCGCGCCCAGCGCTGCTTCCCATCCCGGGCTGTCGGAGCCCCACACAGACACCAGTGGGTCTAGCCATAGAGCCCTGCCCTCTACGCCCTGTTTGCACAGGGGGATCTGAGCATAGAGGGTGACGGGCCCAGTTCTGCCCTCACTGAGGTCAGTGGGAGTTTATCCACCAGGCTGAAGGGGGCAGGCTCTGTGTGAGTTGCCCAAGATCAAACACGAGGCGTTTGTTTGCCCATGGTTGGTTCAGACAGAGCTGCCGAACCAGCAGAGCCAGGCTGAAAGCCAGTGTGATGCTAATGCTCTAGTGCCATGTGCTGGAACAAAATGTGTGTCAAGTAGGGGTTCCCAGCACTGGGGAAGGGGTCCCAGCCATGCAACTTGGCACAAACACAATCCCTCCCTCCGAGCGGGGTCGCAGTTAGCCACGGAACAAGTACCACATGTATCAATAGCACAACACCTTTCTGTAACCCAGACAGAGCCTGGCTGTTTGGGGACCCAATACAACAGCTCTGCAGAGAGCCCCAGGGTCACTCAAGTCAGCTCTGTCCATGGCAAGGCTGGGGACAGAACCCTGGTCCCCTCACAGCCGGCCTGGGCTTGGCCACAAAACCCTCCTGCCACCCATGGGTGAGGAATCCCCAGAGCTCTGACCCACTGCAAGAGAATTCACCCGGCATCGTTATCCCCACAGGTGAAACTCCAGAAAGACATTGAGCTTCTGAAGAAAGCGATGGAGAAGATTTCAAAGCTGGAATCCAAGGAGCGGAATAAACCGAATGACTGGAAAGTAAGTGTCTGCAGTTTGGGTTAATCTCTCATTTTATTTAAATATTTTTAAAAATGTACAAGAAAATCATGATAAAAATAGACAACACCAGCATAGCGTTAAAACAAACAAACAAATAAACTCTGGTTATGATTATAATCAGACTTTATTTCCATAAAATGTTCAGCTTGAGGAATATGATGGGAAATGGAAGGGTAAAAATGAACAAATCTACATGACACTTAACAGCAATGGGCTGATTTACACTGAATCTAAATGCAAAGGAGGCCCAGATAAATACATATTTTATTTATCTGTATTTCTAGTGCAGAAGCCTCGTGTGGATCAAGCCCACTAGTTCTAGAAACACATAGGAAGATACAGACCCAGACTTTTCACTGTCTCACACCTTGTGTCAGCATTCGCATCAGGGCAAAACCCGTGTAAATGTTGCCATTCTGTTTTGGTCGATTTGACATGGACTGTGCTCACTGGGACAGCCCTGCTCTCACTCACACCAGTTCTACACTACTACAGCCCCATTAGCATTGATAGGGTTACTCCTGATTTACACTGGTCAATCATGAGAGGGGAACCGGCCCCAGTGAGTCTAGCGGAGTTACACATTTTTCAGGGGCAGCCTTTCTGCACCCTGCTGAAGGCTGAAACCCCATTTCAGTGTAAAGCTGACATTTACAGTGCTCTAAAATCCACAGATATACTCAGCTGGGCTTGACAATTGCTGTGTTTGTTGATGGACCAGTGCCGAATATGTGGGGCAAATGTAGGGGCATTTGGTGAAGGGGTTCTAGAGTCTCCATCCCCCACCCCGATACGATGATGTATTTTTAGTTGCTAATTCTGTCCCACCTTGTCTTTTATGGCCGTTTTGCATTTCCTGACGAATATCTAGTGTAAGGAAAGGACGGGGGGTGAGGTGGGGTGGGGGTGTTTTTCCCCAAACATGAGTTTTGGGTTTATTGTCTCATGTGAGGGCAGAGTGAAAGATGCAATTGTTACTTGAAGGTGATTCGGGCCCAGATCCACATAGGGAGTTAAGTGTTACAACACCAAATCTGTAGGCATCTTGGAAATCGCTGGCTTAGGGGCCTCAACTCCCTATACAATGACTGGGGGCAGGATGGTGCCTCTCTTACAGCTTTTAGCCCAGTGGTTAGAGCATTCACCTGGGAGGTGGGAGAGCCAGGGTAATTCTCCCCTAGGCCTGAGGGGCAGGAAGGATTTGAACAGAGGAATCTCATGGCCAGTCTCAGGACAGTCGTCTGAGGGGGTGGAGAGAAGCTCAGTCTCTCCTGTTAAAACTGTTCCAGGTTGTGTAAGTACTCATATAGTCAGTGGGCCAGAGAGCAAGCGAGGATGGCTGTATCGTCCTGCGGGTCAGGTACCCACCTAGGAAGTGGGAGACCCAGAATCCAGCCCCCCTGCTTCACAGACTATTTAATTCTTTACCCAGAAGTAAGTTATGGGCTTAATGCAGGACCCCCTTGGTGTAATTTTCTGGCCTGTGACATGCAGGGGGTCAGGTTAGATGATCACAATGGTCCCTTCTGGCCTTTAAATATGAATCTGTAAATTTTTGTTCACATCTCATGTACTTCACCCAAAATGGCCTGATACACTTGATCGTTCTGCTGATATTTATGGTTTGTTTTGTTTTTTTATTAACTAAAGGAACAAGTAAATCATCACAGACAGCGAATCTTGTCGGAATTTGAGAAACTAGAACGGTATCTGAGTGAGAAAAAGAAACTCTTTCTCCAGAGACTGGGGGAGGAGGAGATGGAGACTTTGAAGAAATTAAATGAAAATGTTACCAAACTCCCCCAGCAAAGCTCCTTGCTGCAACAGCTGATGGCAGAGATAGAGGAGAAGTGTCAGCAACCGGCCGCTGAGCTGCTGAAGGTGAGTTACACAAAGTTCCCCTTTTGTTTGGATTTGCCACAGCCATGGAAACAAACACAGAGTGTCTCCTGCTCCCCCAGAACGACTGTTGTTATTTACTGATTTATTATTGAGGTATGTTGCACCACAGCTTTACAGAGTATTTCACAGTATTATGAGTGATATTTAGGCCAAAATTTGGCTCCCTAAACTTAGGACCTAAGGGTAGAATGATCCAAGGCGCCTAAGTGACTTAGAAGCCTCCATCCCATTTTCAAGAGTGATTTAGGGCCAGATTTTCAAGGGTATTTAGGTGCCTAGAGATGCAGATCGGCAGCTCCTGGGATTTTCAAAAGCATCAAACAGGTTAGGCATCTAACTCCCATTGACTGGTTTTAAGGTTTCTCTCAGGGTAGCAGCCACCATGTGCTGGATGCTTTCCAGTATCCAGAAAGACACAGTCCTGCCCCTACAAGATTTGCCAGCCAACCTTCCTCGGCTCTTACTTGGTACCCATCACCGTGGTGTCAGAGCGCCTCCCAACATTGTCAAGGGCAGGCATCAGATAAAGATGTCTCTGCCCACAGTCAGCAGTTAGAAAACATATTTTCACAGTAAGGTCAGCACATTATATCCAGTATTTGAGGCCTCTACAGACCAGTTTTACCATCACTTTTTTCAGTACAGTTGCTGTTTAACACCTGTGTAAGCACGATTAGACAGTGGCTTTTTCTAATCTTGTGATTTATTTTGGCAGCTCAGCTGACAGTGTCTGGAAAATCTGCACAATATTTTTCTCAAAATAAAATTTCTCTTACTTTTATTTTCAAATAGTTAATGCACCATTTAGTAACTCAGTGTGCCGCGCGGTACCATCAGTGACTGGTGAGTCGTACCCATGTCTGCATTTCTCTGGGGCTGGAGTTGTGCCTCAGCACCACTGTATTCATACGCCAGTTCAGTTATTATCACCTAATTATAAGAAGTCCTCATGTAAGTCAGATCTGCAGGTGTTTTTCGTTCTGTAAAGTCTCAGGAAAAAGAGAAAATTAACCAGATGTTTTGTGAAAACAGAACAGATAAACTGTTCAGCACTAACACTTTCTTATCTACTTTCTCTCCTGTTAGGATGTAAAGGGCACACTGGCCAGGTAAGATCCTATGTTCAGTTTACCATCAATGTATATCAAGCCCATTGCAATAGTACCAGAGCTGAGTGTCTGAGGGATAAGGGGATTTTGTTCTCTTTAGGAGTGAGCAGGTGAGGCTGCAGAAACCAGAGCTCATTGCTGCTGAACTGAAGGATGCGTACAGAGTCCCTGGCCTGATTGAAATGCTGAGACAATTCACAGGTAAGTTAACGCTAAGGCAGCAGGGGATCTCTAACTTTTCCTATCTGCAGCCTCCAAATCACCCATGTTTTTTCCATTCTTAAATCCACGTGCCAGATTCCTCTGGGCTCTTCCAGCCAAAGATACTAAAAATGCTATAATACCTAGAGACCAGTAGATTAATACTCGGCCCCCTAAGGAAAGGGAGCAGTTACAGTCAGAGATGCTACCTTTGATCATTTAACATTGGAAAAGCCTCTGAAGTAAACATACCTGCTCCTGGTGAAAATCCCATCACTGCTCTGTCCCCCAGGGCTGTGAACAGTTAGGATTACATGTCGTTACAAAAGGGAACAACACTTGGCTCTTATATGGAGTTATTCAGCCCGAGCTTGCAAATGCTTTCCAAAGGAGGAAGTTGCCATTATCCCAAAGTTACAGAAGGGGAACTGAGGCACAGAGGCACGCCCAATGTCAGATCAGAGCTAGGAACAGCCCCTAGGCTGCCCTCCTCTGCCCTGCCTCCGCTGACACCTTCCCCCCACACTCCTGCCCCGCTTCTGCTGTCCTTCCCCTCGAGTTCACTCCCAGGGGCAGATGGGCCCTGGCTCCCCTTAACAGGCAACAACCCCACCACCACACCCATTAATGGGGACGCAGGTTAATTTCCCTTTGATCACCGTGACCAGCCCCTGCCCTGTCTCTGACTCTGTGACTCTCTCCCCAGTGGACGTGACTCTGGATCCAGACACGGCAAATCCCTGGCTCGTCCTGTCTGAGGATCGGAAATGTGCGAGATACGGAGATATATGCCAGGGTCTGCCTGACAATCCTGAGAGATTTGATACTAGTCCCTGTGTGCTGGGTGCTGAGGGGTTCCTGGGCGGGAGGCGTTACTGGGAGGTGGAGGTGGGAAAGAAGCCTGAGTGGATTCTGGGGGTTTGTAGGGAATCTGTGAGCAGGAAGGGGCCCATGAAACGCTCACCTGAGAATGGATACTGGGCCCTGGGGCTGAAGGATCGGCAATACAGAGCCCTCACCTCCCCCACAACCCTCCTCCCCATAAGCGTCAGGCCCAGCCGGGTGAGGATTTTCCTGGACTATGAGGCGGGCGAGGTCTCATTTTACAATGTGACTGACAGGTCCCAGCTCTGCACTGTCACTGGCACCTTCTCCGGGATGCTTCGCCCTTATTTCTGTCTTAGTGTCAATATTTTGGGTAAAAACGCGGCTCCCTTGATCATCTTCCCAGTTCCAGCCCAGGCCGGAGGGAATCTCTGTCCCTGACAGCGACACCCGCGACAGAGACTGTCCCCTCCCAGCGCTGAGCAGCCCCCAGGCCTGTTCCCAGGGGACGATCTAAAGGGCACCCCCCCACCCACCCCACAGTTCCCAGCACCAGGCCTGTCACATGGGGGAGGGGAGAGAAAAGGTGGGGGAGCCAACTGGGGGGCTGGGCAGGGGATGTGAATTGGGTGGGGCAATGCCAGCTGTGGAGGCTGAAGATGAGGTGGGGAGGGAGCTGCAGCGGCAGGAAGGGAAGAGCCCAGCTGACATGAGGAAGACTTTGGGGGGATGTAATGAGGGGGATGAGGAGAGAGGCCCCCAAGGAGGAAGAGCCCCTGGCAGAAATGACACCTCGAGGGGGTGGGGAGGAGACCAGTGGGTGCGACAGGGCTAGTGAGCGAGGGGAAGGTCCCGGCATTTCCTGCTCTGGGGGAGTCTCTGCCCATGCGGGGGAGTAAAACAGCCCCAGGGGGCAGTGCAGGAGCAGGGATGAGAGCGCCGGGGCCCTGCTGTACGGGCCGCTCTGCGCTGCAGCCTCAGCCTGTGGGGGGAGCTGGTCCCAGTATGATGGGGGGAGGGTGAGGAGAGGGGAGAGCTGCGGGAGGGAATTCGGTAGCTGGGCCAGGGGAAGGGGGCTGAGAGCCAGGCTGAGTGATTGGGACCCCTCATGGGAAGGAGCCCAGGCAGCTTTTTCGCTCTCCCCATATCTTTGCTCCACGTCAGTGCAGTGCGACAAACAACTCCCAGCACAGGGTGATACTGGCAGGAAATACAGACAGACAGCTCCTGTCTTCTGCTGCCCCGTCACAGTTTGCTGCCCCTCACCTTCCCCGTCCCCTGGCCCAGGGGTAGCAGACGGTGACAGACGGGGATCAGTCACTCCTGTCAGAATTTCTACCCTGTGAAATCTCAATGGAAAATAGGGAGAGAAAGAAGATAGCGAGATTGTTCACATTTAGAAAATGTTGTTATCTAGTGTAAGAAGGAGTAAAAACAATAATATTTTAATTTACATTTCAACAGTATTTCAAAAACAAGCATCTAAAGATATGTTGAGAAATGGAATTATATACATTCATTTTTTGGTTCTTCCCTCAAATCTACATTAAAACTAACCTTCTATAAATAGCATCGGTTGTATTTCAACAGTGTCATTTCAGGAAACTGAAAGTTATCCTAACAAAATGATTATTAAACTGTCAGAGGGGGTTGTTCAGTTACACTGTACATGTGTTGTGAACATCACAACTACACACACTGCAGCTGTTCTCTCTCTTTCTCTCTAATGTTTTGGCTGGTTCCCTCTGGAAGGCAGGACACACGCACCAACCTCCTGCAGGACTCGCGCTGCACCTCTGCAAAGTAATAGGTGAAAAAAAGATGCGACAGAATTAATTAAGCAAAATATTTCAATGAACTCACACAAGATTCTATAATAATGTTCCTTGAACTTCTGCTAGAATTAATTCATGTCATTTTCAACTTTCTAGCCACATACAGTAGGTAATTAAGATCTGACCCGCCATTTCTTGTTCTCCTTCTCACGTCAATTAACAAACACAGTCCCCACCCTCAAATGCTATTTTCCTATATACAGGAAGCTCTTCTACCTTGTCCTTTATTGTTTCTTTTTCTTTAGAAATATTATCTCCAGGAAATGTGCTGTAAGTGTCCATTTTTTATTTTAATGAGCTCTTTGTGGTCTTGTTATCAGGACACAACAAATGTAGTTTGGCAAAGAAAGAGAGAAAGACTTGTATTGTTTTTTCTAGTTTTTCACACAGGAAAAGGTTAAGATAAATTTTCCTTAAAATTTCCTGCAGAAATACCTGTGTTCCTTTCCCTATTTCCCACTGAAATTAAGGGTAATCACTGGGATTTCTTATCCAATCTTATTGTGTTATAACATGGGAAAATAGGTTAGTAAGTAGTTTAATGTACAAAATAATTGTTGGTATCTGAAGCGACATAAAACTCTGTTGTCACCCACAATTTACAGCACAAACTGTCCTGCAGACAGTGGTGGGGATGTTCACTTGTAACTATCTGACTGTGGATGGGCTCCCCCATCAGCTCCTGGAGCCCCTGGCTGGCAGGCCCACTTGGGGAATTAAGCAGCACGTACAGTGCACCCGGATACCTGCCCCAAGTGTCTTTATTACTCTTTATGCTCCAAGTACATTGCAGCACAGCAGCAGTTCTGTGGAGCCCCTTCCTGCTGCCTGGCTCAGCCTATTACGCTGCTGCTCTCTGCTCAGCGCTACCCACCTAGTGAGCTTGTTACCTCACCAGGCTCCCGACAGGTGCAAGTGATCCCCTCGACCCTTCCAAACCCAACTGCCTCAGTCCCTCCAACTCTAACTACACTCGGGGCCTGGCTGGTCTCAGTGACCCTTTTATTAAAAGTTTCTTTTCTACACTTAGGGCTTGTCTACACAAAACTTAGAGTGGCTCAGCTGTATCAGTCCAACTCTGCCGCTGTAAGGGTGCTTGTGTAGCCGTGTTGTATTGACGGCACAGAGCTCTCCCGCCGACATAACACAACCACCTGAATCAGCAGCAGTAGCTATGTCAGCGGGAGAGCGTGTCCCGCCGACATAGCCCTGTCCACGCTAGCGCTTATGCCGGCAAAACTGATGTCGCTCAGGGGGTGGTTTTCACATAAGTGCTAGCGTAGATGAGGCCTCAGTCTCTGTGCTTGTGAGAGGGGAAGTGTTGCCGCTAGAGGTGCCCCAGGGGTGATGTGTAATTGTCCCAGGTTGCTGGGTGGGGGCTGGAGCCAGTTTCCTGTTGTACTCTCGAAAGGGAACCCCCAGGTATTGAGCCCAGCCCTTGGTGATGCCAACTTCGACTGGCAGAAAGGCACGTACAGGGCAACCTACTGACTTGCTGGACTCTGTAAAAATCTAACACAATTAATTAACCATTTATTAAAGAATCTATTAATCATTAATTAATCTCTTATAAACTCTTCAGAAATGGAACCTTAGGAGAAAGTGTGATCCAAGGAAAACATGTGACCCACATAACATTACACTGCACTACACTGGAGCTGGGAGACAAGTGGTAATTCCCAGCAGGGCTGCCCTGCCCCACCCAGTCTATGCTGCCTGCCAATAACGGGTGGCATTTACATGGGAGCAGAAAGAGAAACTGGAGATGGGACCTTTCTTCTTGCTCCTCCCAGCCCAGGGAAGCATGGAGCTAGGAGGCTGTAGGGGCCGCTTCTTGGCCTGAAAAGGTCTCTGCATGAGGCTGCTCAGTTCATTTTTGTCTTTGCTTTTCCAGACTGGAAGGAGCCTGGCAGGGCTCTGTGCAGGGAGCCCTGGGCCTTTTCTTTTCAAAGTGCTCCAGCGCCTGGAAGGGATGGGCTGTAATTTTTCCCTATGTGCATTTCTATTAAGGACCCTGATGCTGCAGCCCCAGCCAGCCCTGAATATCACCCCCTACAGAGGCCTGGACGGGAGCCAGACTTGGCTACAGGGTGGTGGGAACAGGCCACTCACAAGGGCCCAGATCCACAAAGGTTCTTAGGTGTCTTATGACCCAGTTTTAGGCTCCTCTGAGTTCCACAAACCCCTGCTTGGCTGCGGCCAAGCCCTGTAGGTGCCTAAACTCTCTGAGTGCCTGAACTTTCCCTGTCAAAGCTGCCTGGCACCTACATTTCTGCCTCTGGGCATGTGCTCTGTTGCCTCCCCCTGGGCGTCTGGACACCCAAGCCTCAGTGCCACCCACGAGTCAGGGGAGATGGGTGCTCCTCCACCCAGCTTGTCTGCGCTGCCTGTTGTGGTACAGGGCCAGGCTCATTCCAAACCCAGCTGGGGGAGGAGCAGGTGACGCTGCCACCCCCCACCTGAGAAGTTGTAGCCCAGTGACTATGTCACGTTTTACACACGGTGGAACAGCTTCAGGAGGAGAGACTGAGGGAAACGCCCGTCTGCCTGTCCATGGCTCAGTGTCTAGGGGCTCTGCTGGGAAGTGGGAGATCCCTGTCCAAATTCTCTCTCTCCACTGGCAGGGGTGGGAATTGAACCTGGATCTCCCCCATCCCGGGCAAGGGCTCTGACCGTGAGGCTGGAAGCTGTAGGGCAGCCCTACAGCCACTTCCTTCTCCGGCCATTTTGTACGGGGCGAGGCAGGTGCCCAGCTCATTAATCCAGGAAACGACTTCGGAGCCTGAGTCCAGGCGAGGGGTTGCTGGCTGCAGGTCACAAGCTGGGATTGGCGCCGCCCTACAGCTCAGGCACCAGACTCTGTGAGGGGTGAAGCTTCAGACACCCTTCTCCAGCCACCATCTCTCATTAGCTAGCTTGGCAGGGGGCCACCTAGCATGATGGCTTTTGTGGGTCCCATTCTTAGCCCCCATCTCTCCCCATTCATGGCAGAGGGAGCCTGGGCGCCGAACTCAGGCTGTGTGGACAGAGGCGGTGCTAGCCCATTGGGGGCCCTGAGCAGGGATATTCCAACCTCCCCCCCAACACTGACAGCCAGACCCTCACCATGCCGGGCTGACAGCCAGAGGCCCAGGGCTGACACCAGACACCCGCTGCCCAGGGCTGATGCCGGAGCTCACTGCCTGGGGCTGGCAGCACAGGCCCTGCCGCAGGGGGTGGAAGTCACAGAGCTCACATAAAATCATGGAGTCCGTGACCCCCGGGACTGACTCGGAGCCTTAATAATAACAAAAAGTGACTAGGGGCCCCTGGAGCTGCTCAGGGCTGAGAACCATTGTTTAGTCTGCCCAGGCCTAGCGCCAGCACGGGGTGCGGGAGCCATTTTGCCCCAGATTAAGACATGGGAGGCTGCATCGGGGGCAGGGCAGGCAGAGAAATTTAGGAGGTGGTGGATGGGCAAAGGGTGTTTAACAATTTCTCCTCCACAGCCAAAGGTGCGCACCAACATTGTTTCACAAAGACTCAGTTTACAAATTAGAGATGAGGAATGTCGATATTTGCTGGTGATAGCTAAGATTTGACTCTCTATCTGACCTAATTGATCCATATGGTCCAAATAAAGATGAATAAAAGGGGGAGGGGAAAGGGCAGGTACTGAGGGATTGAGGGGGGTTGAGCAGAGGGTCAGACACAAGGAGAGCAGAGGGGGAAGGGCTGGCACTAGGGGTGAAGAGGAAGGTGAGGGAAGTTGTGGGCACCGGGAGGCAGATGGGGGTGAGGAGAGTGGCAGGGGGACAGAGGGAGCAGATGGGCGGACGGGGGAGGGAAGAAGGGTGGGAGGCAGGACAGCAGAGGAGGTGCGGGGTGGGATGGGCATCAAGGGGCAGTGGCAGACACCAGCTGGGCAGATGGGAGCAACGGGAGGGGTGGGAGACATGGGAGCAGAGGGGGAAGATGGAGAGGGGCCGGTGCCAGGAGGGCAGAGGGCGAAGGGAGGGTGGGATCCAGAGGGAAGAGGTGGGTGGAGGGGAAGGGCACATAACAGGGAGGCAAAGGGGAGTGAGGGAAAGGGACCCAAAGAAGCAAAAAGGTGATAGGGGGGTGCTGTGAACTGCCAAACCTAGAGGTGCCGGGGCACTAAACTGACAAGCTGTGAAGTACTGGTGCTCTGAACTGACAGCCAGAGGTGCCAGAGCTATGAGCTGCAAGCCCAGGAGTTCAGGGGCTCAGAACTGCCAAGGCCAGAGATTCCAGGTCCATTGTTTGCAAGGCCAGAAGTTCCGAGGCTATTAACTGCCAAGATCAGAGGATCTGGAGCTCTAAACGGCCAGGGCAGCAGTGCCAGGGGTCTGAAGAGCGAGGACCACAGGTGCCGGGGTCTGAACTGCCCCAGAGGTGCCAGGGGTCTGAAGTGTGATGCCCAGAAGAGCCGGCGTTATTTTATAAGCCCAGAAGTGCAGGGACTCTGAACTGACAGGCCAGAGGTGCCATGGTCTGAACTGCCAAGCGCAGAAGCATTGCAGCTCTGAACTGCCAGGCCGAGATATGTTGGGACTAAGAACTGCCAGGCCAAAAAGTGCCTGGGCTGTGAACTGCCAGACCCAGAGCTGCTATGGTCTGAAGTGCCAATTCAAGAAGTCCCAGGGCTGAGAAGTGCCAGGCCCAGAAGTGCGGGGTCCTAACTGCCAGGCTCAGGGGTGATGTGTTCTGAATATCCAAGCTCAGAGGTGTCTGGACTAAGAACTGCCAGTGTCAGAGGTGCCAGAGCTATGAACTGCCAAAGCCACAGGTGCCGGGGCTAGGAACTGTTAAGCCCTGAGGGCCAGGCCACTGAATGGCCAAACTCTGAGGTGCTGGAGTATGATCAGAGTAGCGCAGGTGTTCCGGGTCCATGAGATGCAAAGATGCCAGAGCTATAAATTGCCACGCCCACAGGTGCCGGGGCTCCGAACTGTCAAGCCCACATGTGCAGGGCCTTTGAACGGCCAAGCCCAGAGGTGAAAAGCTCTGAGGTGCTAGGGCTAGGACAGAGTTGCCGGTGCTGTGAACTGCCAAACCTAGAGGTGCTGGGTCTCTAAACTGACAAGCCGTGAAGTACTGGTGCTCTGAACTGCCAGCCAGAGGTGCCAGAGCTATGAGCTGCAAGCCCAGGAGTTCAGGGGTTCAGAACTGCCAAGGCCAGAGATGCCAGGGCTCTGAACTTTCAAGCCCAGAGATGCCATGGGTATGAACTACTAAGCCCAGGGGTACAGAGGCTATCAATTGCAAGTACTAAGGTTTTGGGTCTCTGAATTGCTAGGCCCACAGTTACCGGGGCGATGAAGTGCCAGGCCCAGAGTTGCAGGGGCTGTGAATGATGAAACCTTGAGATGCCCGAGCTATGAACTGTCTAGTCTATAGGTGCCGGGCTATGAACTGCCAAATCCATAGGTGCCAGGTACCTGATCTGCCAAGCCCAAAGGTACGGGCGCCCTGAACTGCCTGACCCAAAGATGTCTGTGCTAGGAACTGCCAAACCTAGAGATGCTGGGGCTCAGAACTGCTGGGTCCAGAGTGCCAGCCATATGAACTGCCAATCCCCGAAATGCAGGGGCTCTACAGAGATGCCAAGGCCATGAAGTGCCAGGCCCAGAGATATAGGGGCCATGAGCAGTGGAGCCCTGAGGTGCCGGGGTGCCGATCTGCCAATCCCAGAGGTGCCACAGTTATGAACTTCCAAACCCAGAGTTGCCATTGCTCTGTACTCCCAGGCCCAGAGGTGCCGGGGTTCTGCACTGTGAAGCTCAGAGTTGCAGGGGCATGAACTGCCAGGCCCAGAGGTGATGAGGCTATAAACCGTCAAGCCCAGATACGCTAGTGCTATGAACTGTAAAGTCTAGGGGTGCCATGGCTCTAAACCGATAAGCCGTGAGGTATCTGGGCTCTGAATTGCCAGTCCCAGAGGTGCTGGGGTATCAACTGCCAAGCCCAGAGGTGCCTGAGGTCTGAACTGCAAATTCCAGAGGTGCCGGTGCTGTGAACTGCCAAACCTAGAGGTGCCGGGGCTCTAAACGGACAAGCCGTGAAGTACTGGTGCTTTGAACTGCCAGCCAGAGGTGCC
>VOCO01040093.1:0-15314 GCA_007922225.1 Emydura subglobosa
GCTTAAATTTTCCGGGAAAAAACATTCACCCTCAGCTCAGAGCCAGACCTCTGTGTTGGTGGATTGCAGGCAATGCAGTGACAAGGGGGATTGATGGACAAGGGTAGAAATAAGAATGTCAGACACTAAGCAGATCCTTGGTCACCTTATGGGATGGAAAGAATTTCAATCCCCTCTGCTGGCAGGAGCAGGGAGGACAATGTGGGACTCACACACACTGATCCCTCACACACTCAAACCCCTGAAATCCATTTAAAAGCGGCTGTGTGAAGCCCCTCCACTCAGGCTTGCCATGGCTGTGAGGGCACAGAACTTGGACATGAACTGCAGTGTGTTGTGTCCATACATCCTCCAGCTGAGCTTAAAGTTGCTTTCGATTTCACTCTTACTCACCGACTTACAGGAAGAGACGGAGAGCAAGAGCGATGGCTGAAAAAACACGCAGGAATTATCCTATTTCTCTCATTTTTTGGAGACGGACCCAGTAAAGGAAGCTCTCAGGGCTGGAAGGTAAGAGATTTTCTGCTCCAGTGTGAGTGGGTGAAATTGATTCCTGGTGTCTCTTAGCTGCTTCTTCGGAATCCTGTCTGTCAATTGAAGGCACAGCTGATTTTAAACGGTTGCTCTGAGGGGCAGGGCATGCAGAAAATGGCTTCTAGATACTCCTAATTTACCATCCCACAACAGTGTGAGACCTTCACCCTGATAAACCAGCTGAAGGCAGCTCCAGGGGCTTTTTGTTAGCATTGGACAAAACTTTATATTTTGTGGGTGTGAAGGAGGACACTAAAATGCTTTGTGAATTTCAGTTGGTTTTGCCAGTTTGTTCCTTTGAGGGGGGAGGGCTGGAATGGGACACCCTAAATGCTGCAGAAACCTGAAATGTTTTGTCCAGATTCCATTTTTTGGCCGGAAGCGACTTTTTGTTTCAAAATTTCCTCTGATTTTTTTTAATTTCCAAAATGATTTAAAAGAAAAAAACCTGCCAAAACTGAAATGAAACGTTTCCTTTGTCCCAAAACAAAAACAATAAAGAATTCACTTGTTGATTAGCTGAACATTTCCAAAAGTTTTGTTTTCAGCTTAACCCCAAATGCTCCTCTTCTCCCCTCCCTGCCCCCCCATTTTCACAATTGCCAACAAACTGGGCAATCTTTCATCTTCCCAGCTGTATTACCCCCCTCTCTCCACAGCATGAGAACGAGGCAGGGGGTAGCTACACAGGAGCCTGGGGAAGAAATCTCATGGTTTATTGACCTTTCTCTCCTCTTCCCCAGACCTAGTGGTGCAGGGCAGGTGCCAACTCCAGGGTGCTGAGAGGCTGAGGCTCAGTGGGTGCTCAGCACCCAGCAGGATGATCAGCCGTTGGCGTCCTGCACCCATCAGCTATTTCCCCCACCCGGCTGCTGGTGAGCTCAGTTTGATCTAATCAGCTGTTCCGACCACGCCTCGCTGCTCCCAAGCCATGTCCCCTCCCTGCTGTGTAACAACAACAAAAAACCGTAGGTGCAGCCGAGGAGCGCTGGGCCTGGGCAGTGTTCAGCCCCTGCTCACCCTCACCGTCTGCCCACGTGTGCACACACAGGTAGGGGTCTGTCCCTCCCTCGTACATGCACAGCACATGTGGGCAGATGGCGAAGGCGTGTGGCTGCGGCTCCCAGCCAGGCTACGACCCCAGGCCACAGGAGCAGGCGAGTCGGGGGGCAGTGGTGGCCACTGGAGCGCCTGGAAAATTGGGCTCCCCCAGCAGCAGACCTGCAAGACTAGCCTAGGGAGCCGACGGGAGTGGGGAGGGAAGGGAAGCCCCGGACGGGAGCCCAGCAGAAGCTGAGGATTTTTTAAATTCCAAAATGATCAAATAAAATGGGCAAAACTGAAACAAAATGTTTTCGTTTTCCAAAATTAAACAAGAATTGGACTTGCTGATTAGCTGACCATTTCAGAAAGCTTTGTTTTCAGCTTTGATCCGGATGGTTTTTTTCCTCTCTGACTTTTCACAATTGTCAGCAAACTGGGAAATCCGTTATTTTCCCAGCTCCAGTACACACTGCTCTCCCCAGCCTGGGGTGAGTTGGGAGGTAGCTACAGCTGGGACCTTTTCTCCCCATTCCCAAACCTGAGCATGGGGAGGAAGTGTCGTAGTTTATTGACCGCCCTCTCCTCCTCCCCCGGCCTAGTATTCCAGGAGAAGGGGTGGAGAAAAGTCACTGTCTGACATCAGTGGTTCTCAGCCTGCGGCCCAGTCAGCACACAGCTGCGGCCCATGTGACATCCTCAGGGCCGTACAGGTGTATTGGATGCGGCCCACAGAACAAATCCATGAAAAAGGGGAGACAGAAGAACAGCCAAGAGGCATGGGGCTTACGTCGGCATAGTTAGGTGCCTTAATGTAAATGAGAAGCAGGCTCTGAGTGTCTATTACATTCTGTATCTTTCAGCCAAATTTCTATAGACTCCCGTTAAGGGTTAGGTATAAACTGGCATAACCACATTAATTCCAACGGAGCGAGGGCGATGGACCCCAGCTGTGGGACTGGCCTATTTTGCACACAGACACTCCTTACCTTGGTGTAAAACTATTTGACCTGATTCTCATTCACACTAAGTCCCCCTGACAACTCCCTGCCTCACTGTAATTCCCCTGCGAAGGAGCCAGGCCCAGCTAAGTGACATTTGGTGGCGTTACTCCTGGTGTGCACAGGAGGGTGGCGGGGGAGTGAGAGGGGAACCGGCAGTGTTCCAAGGGGCGTGTGCCTGGAATCCAGCTAATCAGAGACTTTGATCTGCTTCTCTTGCAGATACAAAATGGTCAGAGGCAGCGTGGGAATGAGCCCTGGCTGGTCACTTCCTTTGATGGCTCTGTGGACTTTCTGCAGTAAGTGCTTCCTGCTTTGTGCTCCTGCTTCTTTTCAGCCATTTGGTGTCGCTTTAATTGTACATTTCCCTACTGGGTTTCCCCCTGCCCCCCCCTTTTTTTTTAGCTGGTCCCAGTCTGTCCCAGGGGCGCCATTTCAGATTTTTTTGTGGTGGGCAACTTTAACCGTGACTCCAGGGGCTACTTAGGCACCTGAAAACTCTGGATCTATGCAGATAATAACTTAGACATTACCTGACAGGAGCACTGCTTCTAATTCCTATAGAAAGAAAGAAACACCTGTCTACAAACACCAATTAGAGCCATATTTTAAATGTACATGTAAGTTTAGAACAATCAGGAGAAGATACAGCAAGATATTCCAAACCCCAAGACTTGAAGTATCAGTTCTGGAGCTCTAACACAGATATAAAAAACACAAGTTTGATACATTGTGCATTAGCTTTAGTAGAGATGAATAAAAATAAATCAAATCTGCTTAAAATCTGCTTCCTTTCTCTAACAGACACACACTGTGTTACTACCATTCTCTGCTCTCTTTTAGTCCATTGTTTTTCATTTCACTAAAACCGTATTTACTTAAATGTAACCTGTGTGATTAAGGAGTTTTTTGTTTGTTTTTTTGTTTTTTATTAAGAATAGGAATTTATTTTTCTAATTATTTTGGCATTTATGTTTACCAATCACAATCATAGAATCATAGAACTGGAAGGGGCCTTGAGAGGTTATTTAGGCTAGTCCGTAACAGGGGTTTTTCTCACCTGCTTTTAAAAATCTCCAGTGACAGAGATTCCTCAACCTCCCTAGGTAATTTATTCCAGTGCTGAACTACGCTGACAGTCAGGAAGTTTTTCCTAGTGCTCAACCTAAACCATCCTTGGTGCCATTTCAGCCCATTGCAATTTATCACCTTCTCCATTATAACAACCATTTACGTTCTTGAAGCCTGATATAATGTCCTCTTTCAGTCTTCTCTTCTCCAAACTAAACAACCCCATTTTTTTCAATATTTCCTCAGAGGTCATGTTTGGAGACCTTTAATCATTTTTCTTGCTCTCCCCTGGACTTTCTCCAAATTGTCCACATCTTTCCTGAAATGTGGCACCCAAAACTGGATACAATACTCCAGCTGAGACCTAATCAGCGCAGAGTAGAGCAGAAGAATCACTTCTCCTGTCTTGCTGACAACACTCCTGCTTGTGATGTTTGGAACAGTGTGACACTGTTGACTCGTCTTTAGCTTGTGATACACTATGACCCCCAGTTCCCTTTCTGCAATGCTCCTTTCTAGGCAGACATTTCCCATTTTGTATCACGTACGTGACAACTAACACTGGACTCCATTGTTACTAGTAGTAACAGATTTGGAATCACATTTCTTTTTCTACGAATAGCGGCTGTTTTACAGATATATTTAAAATACTGCTTGAATTAAATGACCATCTGCACAGGGTCTAAAATTCTGTGTTTAGCTAACGCTGGGTTTTATTTAAACTGGCACTGCTAAGGTGACATTGTAGAAGGACACCAGTATTGGATTCCTTAAAGACGAACAAATTTACTTGGACATAAGCTTTCAGGTCGGGTCCCAAATACATTTTAGTTTTTAAGGTGCCACAGGACTCTTGCTGTTTTGCTAAAAACAGACTAACACGGCTGCCCCTCTGGAACTCTCTATTGGATTGTACCACATAAATAATGAAGGACAAAGCACAATATGGTAATAAAAGTAATAATGATAATTACTCCAGCAGGACAGGTTAGGCATTTTCGAACTCACTGCTCAAAGAATTAAATTTAAACACGAGAGAAATAAAATTATGAAATGCAAAGACTAGTCCAAAAATATGAACTGACCGTACGGTAATCCTTCAATTTGGAAAGACTGAAATTACAGAGAATATATGTGCATAGATTCCCCAAAGTGCCCCTACTGCAGACACGGCCTGTGTCTACACTAGGTCTGGTTAAAGCTCTACACCCCTGCCCCAGTGTAGACGCAGGCCAGGCCTGCACTAGGGGCACTTGGCCTGTATGCTGTCCCAGCAGCGCACTCCCAGAACGGCCATGGCTATAGCATAGTGTAGGAAAACCGTCCCCCCCGAGCGAAACAAGCGACAGCAATAACAGCATGAAGGTGCTGGGACAACTGTGTTCACAGGGGCCTTCCCCCAGCACAGCTGTTTGAATAGAGCAATTGGACATGGCAATTCTGTGGTCATTTTTGTTCTTCGTTACTAACTCTGCACTGGCCGTGTGTCTCTAGGAATGCGAGGCACCTTTTACGGATGCACATGTCTGACCCTGGCAGGTTTGTCAGCTCGTCAATGCAAGTATTTGGGGAGGGAGGGAAATGTGGGTTCAAGCTGAAAGGCTCCAGCACCAACCTTTGCTTCCCTTTAAGGAGTCGCTGGGGCACAGTCATCCATCACGGCTCAGTGGGGTGAGGACGTCACTCTGCACTGCACCTTCTACCACACACCTGGGGTAAAACTCCAACGACTGAACATCACCTGGAAGATGCAAAGAGCTGAGGGAGCAGATCTCCTAGTTCACAGCTACTATGGGCACATGGACCTGTGGCAGGGACAGCACAAGGCTTACCGGGGTCGGACACAGCTGTACCGAGAGAGATTCCACGATGGCAATGCTTCCCTGAGACTCATGGGTGTGCGCTTCCAGGATGAGGGCTCCTACTTCTGCTACGTCAACTCTGAGCTGGGAAGCTGGTCCCAGAAGATTTCACTTATGGTGCTAAGTAGGTTTCCTTTTCCTGGGTCCCTGTCGTAGCAGCTGAGACACAATCCCTCCAGGCCTTGTGAACAATGCGATTACCCAGCAAAGCAAGGTCTAGTTAAACCTCTATCCCCCCTAGTGCAGACGCAGCCCATGTCTGGGCTAGGAGCGCTTTGCCGTGACTTTCAGCCACTATGTAGCCTTATGTTTTCCCACATAGGATTAGCCCACACAAGCACAGTGCTTGCCTTTGTCCCCTGCTAGCGGCTGTCTCACATAAAGGGATACTAGCCTGTTATGGGTATCTGCTATTGGAGTTGTTCTTTCAGCTCATGTGACCGAAGCACAGGCTTTAGTTTGAAAGGTTCTTGGTTCAAATCCCATCACAGCCACAGTTGGTGATGTTTTGTGGATGTGAATTTTGAGGGAAATGGTATGTGGGTGCAAACTTTTAATTGTACAGAAAATGCGAAGTAGGATAATGCTGTTAGTCTTCTCGGTAACATGGAAGGTCTGTGTGTTGTTGTGCGTGTGCTGAGTGAGTATTCTGTGTTGTGCATATCTGTCATGTAAGTGTGGTGGGTTGTGAGTGTTGTGAAGGCAGTGTGTTTGGTGTGTGGTGGGTGTGTGCAGTGTTGTGTGCATGTTGTGGGTGTAGCAGGTTTTGTATATGTTACTTTTGCTGGTTGGGTTTCTATAAAATAGAATGAAAAATGTGACAGAAATTGCTTCTGGAACTAGGGTAAATAATTCTGAGCCTTGTTTCTCTTGAAGGGGAGAGAGAAATGGACACCCCTATCATAGCTCTGCTGGGGGAGGACGTCACCCTGAGCTGCCCCTTTGAACTCGGATTAAACCTCCAGCCGCTGAACATTACCTGGAAGAAGGAAGAAGCCGAGGGACCAGATCTCCTGGTTCACAGCTATTATCACGGGACGGACAAGTTGCAGGGACAAGACGTCGCTTACAAGGACAGAACACAGCTACATCCCGAGAGATTATCTCAGGGAAATGCTTCCCTGACATTAAAGAGGGTTTGCACCCAGGATAAGGGATTCTACATCTGCCTCGTCAAACCTGAACTAGGAAGGTTTTCTGTGAGGATGCAAGTTACAGTAGAAGGTATGGGACAGCGTACAGGGCAGGGCTGAGGGGTTTTCCTGCGCTTGAGAGAAGCACTTGAGGTTAGCTACCTCAATGCACCTTAACCTTTCCCCTTACCTCGCTAGACCTGGACAAGGTTGTCCCTGCCTCCCCTTACGGTCAGTCTGAGCAGCTCACACCCTGCTGGCTTCTAAACGTCACCATAGCCACACAAGGAAGAGGCCTTGCAGAGAGTTCAATGGAAGCTGCTGCTTAATGTGCAGCGGCAGCAAAAAAACTAACCCGATATGAGGCTGCAGAAGGAATGGGAAGGAAACTCCGGAGAATATGCTAATAGCATCCACAGTAGTTTTCTGGGAGTTTTTATTTTGTTTTCTGTTTATCTTTTACAGGCTCTGTGAGTGACCAGCCGTCACCAGCTCTGTACTGTATCTTCTTTTTATCTCTGTTATTACTGATAATGTTTATTATCAGTATTATCTACCATCTTTCCCGGCTGTGGAAACTAAGGATTTTTCAGACTTGGTCCCAACAGAAACAGCAGGAGGGCAGAGACCAGCCTGAGTCGAACTCGTTGACAGACAGTGAGTCAGAAAAGTCACACACATCCCTGACACCACCTGCCAACTCCCACCAGGTGATGCTCAAGACATTTTTGTTTCCTTCCTGTTTGCATATGTTGGGGGCACCATGGAGATGGGTTGTTGGGTACATGGAGGATTCTTAGATAGTTACAAATATTTTATTTTGCTTCAAATTGCGGCACGGTTTCCTGGTTGATTTTGTTATGGAGATTGTTAGTTATTATGGAGCAGCGGCAGCCATGAGACAGACATCATGTACATGGCGGGGGGAGGGGGGGTGATTGCTGGTTATGGGGGGAGGATAGAAAAAGTTGAGCTGCAGGAGGAGGCACAAACCACACTGCGTTAATAGGGAAACAAAAAACTATGAGAGGAAGGTTGGCCTAGTGGTTAAGGCAGCAGGTTACGCTTCAGCTAATCTGGGTTCAGTTCGTGGTTCTGCTGCTTATAGCAAATCACGTTGGAAGGGATTTTCAAAAGTGCATTTCAGTAGAGATTTGTGCTCCTGGGTCCTTCAGGTGCTTCTGGAAATGCCACCCTTCAACTCCATCTGTAATGTGGACTGTATCTCACAGGAGGTGGCAAAGATAATTTCACTAGTGATTGGGAGATGCTCGGGTGCTATTGGGAAGGGGGGCCGTGTGAGTGCCCAGATCGATGAATCCAGCTGGCACTGAACAGATAGTCCATCGCCTACCAAGTGCCAGCTACGTCACATGTGATGCATTTAGGTCATCGGGGGAAGAGTGAAATACACAAAGGTAGCCTGGGGCTGTAACAAGATGTTAGTTTCACAGAGAGTTCCCTTTCTACGATGCCAAACAATTCCTGTGTCATGCACAGCTCAGCTGCGGATCCATAGCTCCTAACGCAGATGTTCTTCCCTCTCCCCAAATACGAATCTCCTCTAGACGACAGACTTGAACAGACGACCCTATGGGCAGGTTACCACCAGATGCCGTGGAGGCTCTCGTCTTGTGAAACCGGATTCTCATGCTGACACAGAGTCTTCAGGCTTCTTAGGTAAAATAACATGTTTTGCGTGCTTTGCAGTTTTATAACCAAGTCACCCATAGCATTAGCAACACTTGATGGTTACCTGAGTTAAGATGGGACAAAGCCACCAGTTTATTAGGATGAGGAATCGTTCCAGCTGGTACAAGAGAGAGGACAACAGGCCAAATCCAGAACTACATCGATTTAAATATCCTGGCCCTGTGCACTTCGGTATATTTGGGATGGCAAATCAGCAGATCATGGCTCAAAATTTCAAAGGCGCCAAAGTGACTTAGGAGCCTGAATCCCATTTTCCGGGATGCCTGAGGCACTTTGGAACCTAATTCTCCTTGACTCTCAATGAAAGTGGAACTGATTTAAGTGAAAGGCAGGGCTACTTCTAGCATCCAGGTAGTGAGGAGGAGGGAGAATTGAGTATTTGGGGGGGCCCTGGGTATTGCTATTTAAAAACATATTTGACCCCTGGAAAATCTTTGATTTGAAGAATTTTAAAAAGTAAAATTTGCCTCCTGTGTCAGTATTTTGCTGTGACTTATATAAAGGATGGAGACTCTTCAATCTGCTGCAGTTCCACTGCTTAACACTGGATAACTTTGTACATATAATGGGCTTTCTGACGATAATTTAGGGGCCCTTGAAAATTGTTTGTTTTTGGGAGGGGAGGGGGGAGAAGACAAACATGGCAGGCCTGGTGAAAGGACAGCCAGGCCCCACAAGTCCAGAGCTTCTGGAGAATTCAGTAAAGATGTGAGTGCTTTGCTGAATCAGCATCATGAAGCGCTTGAGTGCTCACATATGACAAAAGCAGCCTTCATGAAATGTCATCCAGATCTTGTTGCCTTCCGGCCCTATTAAATGTAGCTTCAGGTTCATGCATGAGTTGGTTTTGATTTCATGTTGCCTGTGGAAACGAATCTATCCATAAATGAAATGTGTCATTTCCTTTCCTTAAGGTTGGCAGCCAGAGAGGCATGAACACTGGGGAAGAGCTGCTACAGATGCCGTTTGGGAAGAGCGTGCCACGCTCTCTGATGGAGACGTTGCAGAACTGAAGGCTGCTACTGAAACGAAAGATCCACCAGGGCTGACTTCTGCACTGCAAGAAATCAGTGAGGTGGTAAAGAATGCAAGGCTCAAAGTTGCTGTAATTGGAGAGACGGGATCTGGAAAGTCATCTTTTGTCAATGCCACCAGGGGTCTGAAAGAAGAAAGTACAGGTGCTGCCGAGACCGGGGTGGTAGGAACGATGGTGGAGCCAAAGGCATATCCACATCCTCAATACCCCAACGTAATGCTATGGGACCTGCCAGGTATTAGGTCAATGAATTGTCCATCAGATGCTTTCTTTGAGCAGGGTAACTTTAGACAGTATGACTTGTTTATCATCATCACCTCTGGGCGCTTCACAAAAAATGATGCCAAACTGGTGGAGGAGATAAAAAAGTTGGGGAAGACATTTTACTTGGTACGGTCCAAAGTGGACTTGGACCTGGATGCTGCCCGGAGAAGAAACAACAGTGAGGAGAGCACGCTGGAGACGATCAGAGCGGACTGTCTATCGCACGTGGAAGGAGAAACAGACGTTTTCCTTATATCCAGTTGGGAGCCTGACAAGTTTGATTTCCAGCACCTGCAGCAAACTTTAGACAATGAATACCAGAGCACATGCTCTGCGGTTGGCTCTGTCAAATAGTTCTTTACCCATTTTGTAAAAGAGAAAAGTGACATTGTCGGAGCAGATATGGGGCCAAATTCCCTATCGGTGTAGCTCCAATATTTGCCATCAGAGAATTTGGCCCATGTCATATTTTTGTGATTCTCTGCCAGCAAAATCAGGTGCTCACAATTTGTTATGCGTCCGACAGGACAGGACGTCACCGTTCTTCGCCCGCTTCCCTGTTGTTCTGGGGTAGGGCTGGTGTGATGGTTTGGGGATCTGGCTGCAGGCTTCTCAATTCTGGCTGAGTATGAAATTGTATTACCATGTCATAGCAAGTCTGTCTGTGTGTGGATCCACCTTTCCTGACAGGACACGGAGCAGGTACCTGCCGGAGACTGAGGGCAATGGGAAGGCACCTGACGTTCAGCGATGGCACTTTGACCACAGTAGCTCTGCTAAAGAGTAGGGGCAGCCTATGGGAGGAAAAAACAGCTCTATTTTACCTGGCCAGAGCGAGGGGAGCAGGGGCAGCATTTAGGTGTGTGTGTGGGGGGGGGGGGGGGTTGCCTCACCCTGATTTTTGTAACAACAGCTGGAAGCGACATCCTCACCCCCCCCTCCCCTCACTGGCCTGTGCTTGGTCTGGAGCTTTTGTGCTTGGTCTGGAGCTGCTGCAGATTTCACCAGGCTCTGCCCCTCACCGTCACACTGATGTGTTACACAGCAAGCTGCTTGTGACCCCAATACACACAGGGCTGCTCAGGCGGGGGGAGGGGGCTGCTGCCCCAGGCACATTCAGGGATAATTCTCCTCACAGACAGCCCAGCTCTGGAGGTTTCAGGCTGCAAGAGCAGCGCTGAAGAGTGATCCCCTGGAATCGTTCCCGGCGGTGAGGAAATAAGTCAATGCTGTCACCCCACAGATCTTCTTTACATTGCACTTCAAACTGCCCCATTTTTACCATCACTCTAATGTTGCACCGAATGGCAGCACCCCCGTGTGGTCATTTATTCTGCCATTTAATCCCACGTCCCTTTGCCTGCAGTGGGCTTTGGTTGGTCAGTTACCAGGTAGGTGCACAGAGGCTGCTACACACACGTGCTGTGAATGCCTCCATCTCACCACATCTCCCCAGCCGGGCACTTTTCTAGGACCTTTTCCCAGAATGCCTCTGAGGAGCTGCTGGTCCTTTGTCTGGGCAGATACAAGCTACTGCTGCCCTCAGGCAGCCATTCTGTAGCTGTGAGTCTGCTGTGCTGTCTGTCCTTCTCTTCCAACTTCTCTTCCAACTTCCCAGCCCCAGCGGCGGGCAGCCTGAACACCCCCCGGCTCAGTGCTGCCCTGCCCCAACCCGCCCCAGGGGCAGCCCAGCTGGTCTGCCCCAGCCCCCGGATTACCGCCGGCCTGCACCGCACTGCCCCACGCCACAGCCTGGGTCCAGCCCTGGACTGGCTCTGGCCGGCCTGCCCCAGCCCCCAGAGCCCTGCCAGCCCATGCCGTGCCGGACTGCCCCAACACTCCCCCAGGCTGGCTTGTGGCCGGCTGGCCCACGAACCCACCCCGGCCCTGGGCTGGCCGGTTCACACCCTGCCCCCGGAGCGCCACAAGCCCGCAATGCGCCAAAGCGGGGCCAGCCAGGCTGTCAGGCCTTCCCTGGCCTTGTTTACCAGGCGCCCCTGCCTGCACCCGGCTTTCAGCGCCACGGCAACGCATCCCGCCTGGGTCCTTGGGCAGAGGCTGCCATCCACAGTCAGGGTGAGGGGAGCGGCGGGCCACTCTGACAGCTCCTTGGGCCACTTTTGGCCCCCGGGCCACAGGTTGGCAAGCCCAGTTCTAGACCCATGTTCTAGATCCTGTTCTAGACCCATGCTGTGACATCCCCCATGTAACTACACACGAGAGCGGGACTTTTTTTGAGGTTTTTTTTTAAAAGTTTGGTCCTTCAGCTACTTTTGAGCCATCGTTAATTTATTCTCCTCCTTCATTTGCTAATTAATGCGCTTACTTCCTCTTTTATCTCCTGATTGTTCTGAGTTTACAAGTAAACTTAAAATATGGCTTTAACTGGTGTTTGTTTTCACTTTATATAGGAATTGGGTCCAGCGCTCCTGTCCGCTACATTTCTATCTTATTACTTGCAAAAAAAATCTAGACTCTAAAATGGAATCCCTGGAGGGGAGAAAAGACATAGCAAAAATAAAAGATCTGCAGCAGCAGGTCTTAGCGCCCAGGTCAGTTGGCATCAGTTTGTGCCGCGGGGCTATAAATAGCCATGTAGACGTGCCCGCTTGGGCTTGGTCCGAGGCTCCGAGACCCTCCCCACTTGCTGGGCTACAGTTGACCCTGGCTCTGAGACTTGCCGCTGTGGGGGTTTTGTTGCTGTGTGGATGGACCCGCAACGTGTTGTTTGCTTCGGTCTTACCACAAGTCCTGGGAGATAGTTAAACAGTGAACCAAAAGGCTCACACACCGTGGGGAGGAGTTCTGGGAGAAGGCATTTCAAGTGCGGGGCAGTCTGACGGGTTATCTCAATGTTGCCCCCTTGGGGTGAGAGCAGGTGCCACACTAGCTTCATATGTTGTTTTTCAGGCAGCTGCAACCCTATAGTTCGGGTCTGGTCACTGCTCAGGCTCTGTTTGCTTAAAACACCTGGGGATCCAGGAGCCCAGCTGCTTGAGTTCCCCTCCAGCAGGGTGGCAGGAACTGGGGGCCTGACTGGGATCTGGGACAGGTCAGAGCAGCTCAATCCTCCCTTCTGCCAGTTCAGCTCTGCTGGCCAGTGTGGTAGATGGGGAAAGAAGGCCAAGAATCCATCCGTGGGCTCAGGGTAACACAGTGATCACAAACGTGGCTGTGCAGAGGAATGTCTTGGCCTCATTATTCCCTAATCCCCAGTTCAGCAAAGCATTTAAGCATGTCAGGAAGGATGGAGCTAGGCTGTTCTCAGTGGTGGCAGATGACAGAACTAGGAGCAATGGTCTCAAGTTGCAGTGGGGCAAGTCTTGGTTGGATATTAGGAAAAACTACCCCAGTTTTGTCTAAAATGTTTTTCAAGTTGCATGGGGGAGTTTCCCCCTCTCAGAGCGATGGGCTCAGGCTCTCTGCAGACTCAGGCACTGTTGCTGCATTGAATACACCCGGAGCAGCTCCCCCATCAGAGCAATTGGCTCAGACTTCTGTGCCTTTGTCCTAATCTGACCCTGGTTGTGTCTCAAGGACCCTTGATCAAATGAGGTCAGGTTTGTAACACAGGTTCTACCCTAGTCCCTGAATTAGTATAACAGTTTTCAAGCAGATCTGATTATTTATCTGAGGTTTTTTTCCAAAGGTTTGAAAATTTGACTTTAAACAGAAACACTGTCTCAGCCTTAACTATGCACCCCATAATCTTTGAATTGCAAACTTTGCTCTCAAAATCTGGGCTCCAAATGTGAATAAAATTGTTTACAGATACGGTATCCTGTATGTGTATCTGTCACGGATCCGCAGGTCCGGTGCTCTCAAACGGCTCAGAAACAGTGCTTGGGAGCCACTCTCTCTGGAGGAAGCCCCTGGGTTTCACCGTCTCCTGGGACCAAACCTCGGCGCCTTCAGCAGCCCTGCCTCACTCCGTGAGCTCCCCTCAGCAGCTTCATCTGGGCTGGGCACCTGGGGAAGACTTGCACACCGAAGGGAGCCTTGCACCCCTAATTTCATCAGTCTGGAGTGGCTCTCAGCCAGCGGTGTGGAAGCAGAAGGTTTGTTTGATGTCTGGACACAGCATGGAAAGTCCTTCGTTAACGCAGAGAGGAGAAAGTTACAGCACAGCCCATCTGGGTCGGGACCAGAGCCCTCCGACCTCTTCTCAGTCCCTGTCCAGAAGCGTCTCCTGCTTCCCACAGCCCACACTTAACAGCCCCGAGGCCCCTTCTCCGTTCTTTCTTCTTGTTGCCGGGAAACAGTCACCTGGCCCTCCTCCGCAGCCCTTGGTGCTCCAGCTAGTCACAACGGGCTAACTTGCTGCTGGGGGCAGCCACCTGAATTCACAAGAGATGCTGCTGACCTGATCACCTGGCGGGGCTGTGAAGACAGCCGTTCCTGTATACAGCCTCTGGAGCGAACACAGACTCCTTGGGTCTCCTGAGTATAGATATGATGTAGTTAGTTTTTCGCTTTGTATCGAACTATCTATGAAATCCTTGCACATTAAACCTTACTGATCTGCAAATCAGGTGTACCATGTCTCACTGGTAACTTGATCATAAAGTGCCTGCAACAGATCCTTACAAAGAGTAAACTGCCTTCCCCTTTTAACTATGCAGCAATAGGGGAAACTGAGGCACACACAATACTCATACAAAACATTATGTCAATACTGTGACAAAGTGGGATTTTTTCTTCTATGCCCCAGGACAAGGGAATTCTTCATTCTTCTTGACTCCTCGGAAGCTGGGACAACATCACTAGCAATAACTAATTTCAAAGCTTTGAATGGGTTGAAAAGGTTGGCAACAATTCAGAAACCCTCACTGCTCAAACTGTGTGTGGAAACAATGAAGAGAGATGGTACTTTAAACATAACTTATTCTTCCAAAAAGCAAAGAGGAAGCCTGCACAGAATACAATATTGTCCTGTGCTTAAACATTTCTAGTGATACCAGGTTCCCTCTGCTTCTCCTGGATAATGTCATGGAAAGCAACAGGTAACTGGTCTGTTTGCAAATCAGACCTGGACAGTAAACTCTGTACAGCTCAGGAATTCAGCAGGTGTAGCTGCATCACCTTCTCAGGCCAGGTCTACACGATAATGTACATCGGTGTAAATACATCACTTAGGGAGTGTCAAATCCACACCCCGAGTGACGTAGTTACATCGACCTAACCGCCAGTGTAGACAGCGCAATGTTGGCAGGAGGCTTCTCCACCCACATGGCCACAGCCTCTCGGGGAGATGGATTAACTATAGCGATGGGAGAAGCCCTCTGCTGTCAGCATAACAGCATCTTCACTGAAGTGCTACAGCTGCCGTGACACAGTGTTTTATGTGTAGACCTGCCCTCGTTCTGGCGTGAGAAGTGCAAAGGTTGCAGGGTTTGCTCTGATCCCACCCACACAGGTTATGCACTGGTACGACTGCACTGACTGCAGAGGAGTTACTCCTGATTTACAACGGGGTGAGCGAAAGGGCAATCAGCTCCATCCACCGCAGTGGAGTTACTGCACATGGACACCCATATGACTGATGGCTCACAAAGAAGGATTTTCAAAATGCTATAACTTGATCAAATCAAAATCAGATTTCACCTGGACATCTCCTGGCTGCATTGCTGAATTTCTGCTCTGTACTTCCACCTTTGAC
>VOCO01040104.1:0-19605 GCA_007922225.1 Emydura subglobosa
TGGGAGGGACGGGGGAGCTGGTGTTTAGAACAGGAGCAGGCTGGGAGCCAGGACTCCTGGGCTCTAGCCCCATCTCTGGGAGGGGAGTGGGGGCTAGTTTTAAAGCCATGGCTGCTCCTTAGCTTGGTTCTCCCCTAAGACAGTGTCCAAATGATAATCTCCATTTATGGTTTGAGGCTTCTCGATCTGAAAGAGCAGGATGGGGTGGGGTGGAGCGTGTAGAAAACCCAGAGTTAAGGGGAGTGAACTAAACACACAGGGCAGGGCATGGGTGTGTGGAGGGACAGACAAACGGATGCTTTGCTGGGCAAACACACACCATCCACCTCTCTCTGCGCTGGGCCTGAGTTTACACCAGCTGCTGCCCAGGTGAGTCGAGACGATGGGCAGAAGCCCAGGCGTTGGGTCTGAAGGGGAATTTCCTTCCTAAGCCCACCTAGAATCCACAGAAATTTGCTATTGTCAAGGCAAAGCAGTGGGAGTCCCTGCCCCTGGGTATTAGTGGGGTTAACATGGGGCACTCATTAACCTGTGAGACTCCCTGCCCCTGGGTATCAGTGGGGTTAACATGGGGCACTCATAGACAGAGGTAGTGGGTGAGGTCTGGGACATGTGAATTTTTCTTCTTTGTTTCCCATTACTCAGATGAGGTGTTCCCCATTTACAGAGCTCTAAGCTGCAGGACCCCACTCCCCTCCCACAGCCCTGGAGTTATGACCCCCAGATCCTCACCGTGCCCAACCACACCCCACTCTAAGAGCCAGGGATGGAACCCAGGTATCCTGGCTGCCATTCACCTGTCTCTAACCATTAGGCTATTCTGCAGCACACAGAGTTCTCCATGCTAACAAGGCCGTGGGGGGCACAGTCCCAGGCAGAGGCAATAGTCTGGAGGTCCCTCTTGCAGGGCTGGCAGCACGGCTGTGGGACAGAGAAGCAGCTCGGTGGATTGAGACTTCCTGTGTTATGATGAAAAAGTCCCTGCACGGTCTCACAAGTCAGGGTATGGCAGGAATTCCTGTGACAGGCGGATGAACAGAAGAGACAGGGTTGGGGAGCGATGGCTTTTTCCACCTTGTAGCAGTGAGTTCCACCGGCACCAGCTCCTGCCAACTAGGAATCAAGAGTTCCGATCCCCAGCCAATCCCAGGTCCTGAAGCCAGACTGGAGCTGGAGCCTCTGTTACCAGATTATCCCATCACCTTGGGGTGCGCTCATTTATAAGGGTGACATTCCTAGCGTGGGTGGGATTATGTAATTCTATCAATGTATTGCTTATGTCACTTGTGTCCATGCAGCTTCTCCCTTCTGCAAGTCTCCTCCCTTTGGAGGACCTAGATTTCCCAGGGCTGGGTTCCTCTAGCCCCAGAATGAGATGAATACACAAATACACACACACAGATTAACAGAGCATGTCTGAGAGGACCGGGTCGATCAGCACTCCCCAGCTAACCTCTTATATGTCCCTGGAGTCAGCAGACTGGGATGAGCAGCACTTCCAAGCTGCCATGCTCATATGCCACAGGTTCAGCATGTCCCTATCCCCACATTCACGCTACAATTGTACTGGTAGTAACCCCTTAGGAAACAAACCCCACAGGATTTTCAGGTGTTACAGGGATCTTTGGTTTCGGTAAGAGGAGCGTTGCTGCAGACTAAAATAGGGAAGCGAGAACACGCAAGAGTAAAGGAAGTTTGGAGAGAGTCTGGCAACCAGCTTGATTATAGACCACTTCTGGTTCAAGCAGAGGCTAAGTGGGGGTGGAGGGAGTCCTTCATGAGTCAGGCAGGCTGGGTACTGCACCCTAGTTCCCCAAGAACACAGAGCTGACAGGTAACAACTCCTAGCAGGGAAAGGCCCCTTGTCCCATTTCCTGCCCCCCTGAGACAACCAGCCCTCCACATCACAGCCACGTGGTACACTCGGCGTAGCTGTGCATTTGATCTACTAGACTGTCCCCTTCCCCACTCCTCCCATGTTTATTATCCCACTTGCCCTCCCCCACTGCCCAGTGCTCTAGCTTATAGCCATGAGTTCACCAGCCATAGCCCAGTTACTGAGAACACCCCACCTGGATATTCTGGAGGACTAGAGGGTGCCCAGAGAGGTCCTCTCTGACGGTGCCTTCCTAACCCCCTCCGTAATTTCTCCCTTTGTCCTCATCCACTCTCCTTTTTTTCCCTCCTTTGTCATCCCTTCCAACCTCTCTTCCATTTTCTCCTCAGGGCACCATGGACCCAGGCAACACAACCCTTCCACTGTAACTTGAACAAACTCCAGCCAGGACCCAGCATCCATGAAGACCCTACACCTGGCTGTGGCCCTGTTGCTCTTCGCAACCATCCTGGTGGGTGTGGTGGGGAATGGGGTGTATCTGTGGATGCTGGGGCTGAAGATGAGAAGGACGATGACCACCCTCTGCTTCCTCCACCTGGTCTCCTGTTCACTCTTCTTCACCCTGCTGATCCCCTTCTACGCCGTCTACATCCTCCTGGGTTTCCAGTGGGTCTTCGGCATGGCTCATGTAAGCTTCTTTGTGCCTGCACCCTCCTGGGCATGTTCTCCTCTGCCTTCCTCCTCTCCCTCATCAACCTGGACTGCTACATCCTCACCTGCCACTCCATCTGGTCCCAGCCTCACTGCACCATGTCCTGGGCCAGGAAGCTGATTGTGGGTTTGTGGCTGGCTTGCTTTATCCTCAGCACTCCCTACCTGGTTTTCCAGGAGACCTGGGAAGCGGAGGAGGGCAGGGTCTTTTGCACCTATTATTATTTCCATTCTAGTGACCAGGATGGAGCTGAGACGCAGGCCTGAAGGAAACACACACACCTTGTGCTGTTCTTGGTGAGGTTCTTGTTGGGCTTTCTGCTGCCCTTCTGCATCACTGAAGGAAGCTACAGCCAGATGGGGCTGGAGATGAAGGAGAAAGGGCTGGCCCAGAGGAAGAAGCCATTCAAAGTCATGGTGCCTGCGGTGGTGTCATCCTTCCCAGGCTGGCTGCCCTACCACCTCTACTACGACTTGATGGTCTTTAAAGAAGAGCCCAAATCATTAACAGGTGTCTTCCAGTCATTTGCAGCATCATGTTCTGCTTCAACATCTGCTTCACTCCAGTTCTCTACCCTTTTGTGGAGGAGATGTTACATCAGGTGCTCAGGACATCCCTGTTTGCTCTGGTCAAAGCGGCTTTTTAGGAGGATCCCAGTAGTGAAGGGCCTGGACCTGAGTCTAGTGGGAGAAACAGGTGAGAAGCAGACCATATAGAAGTAAAGAAAAACTTGGCGTCCTGTGGGTTCTAGTGACCTGGCTATTTTACAGTGGCTGGGTTCTAGGTATCTCAATATTTTCTATGTCTCTTGGCATGCTAAAATCCCCGTAGGTTCCAGAGGATTCCTGTTTGGTTCTAGAATGCAATAGCTTCCAGGAGTGTAAATGGTTTTAAATGCTACGTGATCCCATGAATTCTATATTAGGTGGCTCTAGAACTACATTGTAGATGTCAGAACTCCTTTGAAGGCAGAAAATTCCATGCGTTCTACATCATTCGCTGTTTGTATATCTTCATGGATTCCAACTTTCTTACCGTGTCTATGCCTAGTAGGGTCCCTTGGGAGCTAGACTCCTGGAGAGTTCTAGAGCCCTGCATTTTCTGTATGGCTTTAAACCCCATGGTATTTCACAGGTTCCAGAATCCTGGCTCTCTAGAACCTCATGGGTTCAACTGCTCTCAAAATTTTAAAAAGTTCTATTTTCTAGAATCTTGTTCATTCCAACCACTTGGTGGTCTTAAAACTGATTTCACGATAGGGTTCTAGATTCCCACCAGGCTGTATACCTCATGGGTTCTAGGTCCACCAATGATTTTAAATACCCAGAACCAGGAGCTTCTGAAAAGAAACCCTCTATTACTGCACCTAAAACTAAGCAGATTCTTCACTGTGCTCATGAAGTGTGTGGCCAGAAGATGTCTCCTTCTAGCACTGTGTGTTTTTAGAAGTCCAAGTTCCTGGGATTCCTAGCAGGAGACTTGTTGAGGCCTGTGCTTTCCAAAGCAGCCCATCATTTTGCGTACCTCAAGCTTTGGGACTTCCTGGCTTGAGACTCCTTTGAAGAGTCTTGGCTTTCAGAAAGTGCTGATCTTTCTGAAAACCTGGCTGCTGTAAGCGATGGCAAGACGGGCAGGCCCCACATATGGAACAACTGAAAATCACTAGTTACTGTGGGGCATGGAGCAAATGGGCCAGACTGTGAGCGGATATCAATCAGCGTAGCTCGGTTGATCTTATTTCTGGACTCCTGAGTTCTATTCCCAGCTGTGTGAGAGGAATAGATGCTAGTTGTTAGAGTGGGAGGTGCTGGAAACCAGGACTTCTGCGTTCTATCCCTGGCTTTGGGAGAGGAGCGGGGGTTAGTGATTAGAGCGGGGTGGGCTAGAAGCTAGGAGGTCAACAGGCAGCACGTTTACAACAGGATCTCCACCAGAGTTGGTCGTAATGCTGTGAACAATGCTTGGGGGAGACTCACAGTCATGGGTACCCTGAGAACTGTCACATTGGGGTTAAACCCACTAATCCCTAGTGGCAAGGAGTCCCATGGGTTAAACCCACTAATCCCCAGTGGCAGGGAGTCTCACGGGTTATGTTGGAGGCCCAGTAGAATTTGAGTTGCTTGACCACTGTCCCACAGGCCTAGCATAATATACAAAAGGTTAAACCCACTAATCCCCAGTGAAGTCTGCCAAAGGGTGGCTGGACCTTATCGGGGAGATGGGCTTTAATCCACCTGGGCGGATCTTGAACTGTGACACAGTTCTGGGATGGAGGGCTGGGGACTCTAGCTACGAGACAGAAAAGCTGAACTGGGTGAGGGTCTTCGAGGGCTGTTGTGTGTCAGGACGAAATGAACAGGACCCGAGAAGGTGAGTGTTTTATTTACCTTTGGATTGAAATGTGGAGTGCTTGATGAGTCCAAGAAGGGAAACTGAGGCAGGGTGCTGCAGGGTGACCTCTGACCACACAGCAGTGCTCAGGGGGCAGGCACACTGTTATAGAGTGAGGTGTGTTAACGTCACGCGTCTCCAGTCTCAGGGAGTCCCACAGGTTAAACCTAACTGTATCAAATTTTTGTGACTTTTTATTTTCCTGTATTCTACGGTCAGAAGGCACCACTGTGGTCACCTAGTCTGACTTCTTGTAGAGCGCAGGCCAGAGGATTTCTCCAAATTAATTTCTAGAGCAGATCTTTTGGAAAAAACACTCAACTTTGATTTAAAAATAGCCGGTGATGGCTAATCCCCCTCAAACTTCAGTCACTCATTTCAGTGGTTAATTCTCCTCGCTGTTGAGGACGGACACCTTATTTCCAGCCAGAATTTGTCTAACTTCCACCTCCAGCTGGTGGGTTATGTTAGACCTTTCCCTGCAACACTGACAAGCTCACGATCAAATATTTCCTCCAGCGTGGAGGTACTGGTATGGTACAATCTGGACTGTTGAACAGCTGCATCTCCTCACTTCTCTAGCCTGCGGTGCTTTTAATACTGCTTTGCTGTGTAAACAGCCACTTCTGGCCAGTTCCTACCCAGGCCCCGGCATGTGACATTGTTCCCAGCTGAATACATGAATGCTCTGGCCAGCCACTCCTGAATTACATACAGGGCAACACCAGCACCTTATTAGTCCCAGTCTTGTTCTGCAGGAATGTGTGTCTTGTCCTGCTCGGTGCCGTCCTGCACAGCACAAGCTCATAGAAAATCCATCAGTTCATCAACGGAAAATGATAAGTCACTCGCCTCGCTATCCCGAAAGGAGCTTGCCTCCCACTTCAGTCCAAACATGTGGGTTCAGATCAAATGATCAGAGAAGTTGATTCTCCAGAAAGGTCGATTGTAAGTGGCTACACGTGCTGAGGCATAAAAGTCAGGGGTAGTTATAAAAGAAAACAAGAGATAATACACAAATGAAGCCCGAACTTAACAAGCTACGGGAACTTAAAAGCGAAAAAAAATTTCTCACCGAAAACCGGCAGCAGTCTGCACTGGCTGGAAAGTCTCCTAGCAAGGACCCCTCCTCGCCCAGTTCAGTGATGTCTCCTTTGCCCTGGTGGAGAGTGGGGTCAAGCATTGCAGGTGCTGTGAGTAGCGACTGGAGGTGAGTTGAAGGTCGCTGTCTCTCATTTTGATCTTTTGCGGACGTGAGATTTGAACCATCCCTGAGATGAAAGGTAAAGTTTTCGTCTACACCTTTCCCCCTGCTGGAGAATGGCAGCGAAAGCGGGGAATGGCCGTTTAACACCTGGCTGGGGCCAGTGTATCTTTGTCTCTGGTTTGTGGGTGTTGCCCAGAAGCACAATGTATTTCCCTGAGAACCATACAGTAGAGTCTTATAACTTGACATGTGATGTTGCTACACATATTTCAGCTGGACGACGATGTTCAGCAGATAACGACTTTTTGAATGATACCTTGGAGTGTGCACTTTGTACAAAATTGATTGTAGTCTTGTAAACTGGGGAACACGGGGTACAGGGTGTCACAGGGTCTAGTGGTTAGAGCAGGGGAGCCCTGGGGGGAGGGTCAGGACTCCTGGAGTCTCTCCTCAGCTCTGCGTGGGGAAGTGGGGTCTTGCAGGTTAGAGAAGGGGGGCTGGGAGTCAAGAAGAGAGAAGTGAGGTTTCCTGTTTCACCTTTATGTTCTCGGTAAGTCTCTTGGTGAAAGAATTCATGGAAACGCTGCCACTTCCTTTTCTAGCTGAAATCCTTCAGTCACACCGAGCGCTCCCCAGCGTGTGTGTTGCAGGGACCCTGTCTGCAGAACTAGGACCCTGAGATCCCTGAGGGGAACCGAACACTCCTGGGAAAACAGATTCCCGAGCACATGGTAAGCTACAGCAAGAGTGAATTGTGAGGGGGGTGGGGCCTAGTAAGAGTAGAGGGGCTGGGAATCAGGACTCCTGGGTTTTATCCACTACTTGGGGAGGGCAGTGGGGTCTTAATGGTTCACAGTGGGGGGCTGGGAGCCAGTACTCCCGGGTTCTGTTCCCAGCTCTGGGTGGTGTCTAGTGATTAGAGCTGGCGGGGCTGGGAGTCAGGACCCCTGGGTCCTATTCTATTTATAAGGTGGATTGTCTTTGGCTGGGTGACCAAGGAGAAATGTTTTTTCACTACTGAGTCATGAGGGTCCACATATCTCTGCCTGCCCCCCTCACCCCAGCCTCTCGTTCAGACCTTCCCTCCTATGCCAACTATCTCATCGGCCCTGACAAGTGCTATTGATCCCCCCGCCAGCGCTGGAGCCAGCTTTGGCCGTTCCCGGTGGGTGGGAGGGGATATCAATTCACAGCTGCGAGTTTTCTTCTGTGTCACATCCCGTCTTGGGAGGCTGGGAACAGCTCGGACATGTCGGTTCTAGGTCCGTCAGTGGTATAAAACCCCTCCTGTTGCTGCATCTCATGCTGAGAAGGTTTTCCAGCCTGCTGATGAAGTGCATGGCCAGAAGAGCTCTCCTTCCAGAGCTGTGTGCTTTTCAAAGTCCAGGTTTCCGCGGATCCATGCCAGGAGTCGGTTGCGGAAACACCACGGGCTGGAGACCGCTGCTTTCCCAAGCAGCCCAGCATTTTGGATGCCTCCGATTTTGGAGGTTCCTGACTTGGGACTCCTTTGAAGCAGCCTGCTTTTCAGAAAGTGCTGGGCTGTTGCTCTGGGAAAACCTGGTCCCTATAAAGGGTGTCAAAGCGGGCACCCCTCCCCCAACCATGGAGACACTAAAAAATCACTAATTTGGGTAATTGAGCCCGCAGTCCCATGGGGCACGGAATGAACAAGCCAGACCTTGTGCTGTTGTAAAGCAGTGCAACTCACTTGTCCTTGGTTCAGAAGGCGTGGCTTCTATTCCCAGCTCTGAAAGGGGAGTGTGGTCTAGTGGGTAGAGCAGAGCATGGACTTCAGGACTCTATCCCGAGCACTGTGAGTGGAGTTGAGGGGGTTAAAGCATCATAAATTGGGAATGCCCTGTCTGATTGACTTCAGACAAAATAGAAAAATTCATCCTCTGTCAGGCCTCATATAATATCACCCTGCGTTGAGTCTTTTGGGTTAACCCCACTAATATCCAGTGGCAAGGAGTCCCATAGGTTAACTCTACTCCAAGCAAGTGGCTGGAAGTCTATTCCAGGATGGCTGACCTGTAAGGAGATGGGCTTTAGTTCACAGAGGGAGGGAGAATCCTTGACCTGTGACCCAGTTCCAGAAGGGATAGGTGGGGACTCTGTACCTACAGAGAGAGAAACACTGAACTGTGGAGCTGGGGGCCGAGAGGGCCAATTTGTGTCAGGCTGAAATAACTTGGAGCCCAGCAGGGGAGGGTTTTAATAACCTTTGGACTTAGATGTGGCTTTTTTGAGGAGTCCAAGAAGGGAAACAGGCAGGGTGCTGCAGAGCAACCTGTGCTATGAGAGAGCACTTAGGCAGCAGGATCCCCAGTTAAGAGAACCAGCAGTTAACCCCGCCCATGCCCAGGGGAAGTGAATCCCATTGGTTAAGCACAGGGAGGAACAGTTCTTTTCCTTGCTTATCTGCTTCACCGAGGACGTACCCTGGGACGTTTCCTTTCCAGAGCTGCACATTTTGGTGAAATGTTTGCATTTGCCTCATCTCGGAGAGCATTGCCACACCCAGGACAGTGCCTTGTGGCATGACTACGACTGCGTTTAGAAAAACCCTTTGTTGCGTCTGGTTTCTCTCTTGATCACAGGCTTTTAGTAGCAGCAGGACGCCCTCCAGCCCGTGACCGCACACCTGGGCGCTCATGAAAGGCAGATTTACACTGCAGCGTATGAACATATACAGCAGAGCACAGACAATCCAGGAAGTTTTTGGAGAGTGTTGCAGACAACTTCCTGGTGCAAGTGCTGGAGCAACCAACTAGGGCCGTGCTCCTCTTGACCTGCTGCTCACAAACAGGGAAGATTTGGTAGGGGAAGTAGAAGTGGGTGGCAACCTAGGCAGCAGTGACCATGAGATGGTCGAGTTCAGGATCCTGACAAAAGGAAGAAAGGAGAACAGCAAGATACGGACCATGGACTTCAGAAAAGCGGACTTTGACTCCCTCAGGGAGCTGTTGGGCAGGATTCCCTGGGAGGCTAATATGAGGGGGAAAGGAACCCAAGAGAGCTGGCTGTATTTTAAAGAGACCTTATTGAGGGCACAGGAACAAACCATCCCGATGTGCAGAAAGAACAGCAAATATGGTAGGTGTCCAGCTTGGCTTAACAAAGAAGTCTTTGGTGAACTTAAACACAAAAAAGAAGCTTACAAGAAGTGGAAGCTTGGTCAGATGACTAGGGAGGGTTATAAAAACACTGCTCGAACATGCAGGAATGAAATCAGGAAGGCCAAAGCACAATTGGAGTTGCAGCTAGCAAGGGACGTGAAGGAGAACAAGAAGGGTTTCTACAGGTATGTTGCCAACAAGAGGAAGATTAGGGAAAGTGTGGGCCCCTTAGAGAATGAGGGAGGCAACCTAGTGACGGAGACTGTGGAGAAAGCTGAGGTACTCAATGCCCTTTTTGCCTCTGTCTTCACAGACAAGGTCAGCTCCCAGACTACTGCACTGGGCAGCAGAGAATGGGGAGGAGGCGAACATCCCGCAGGTGCTGAAGGAACAGCTCCAAGACTATTTAGAAAGATTGGACATACACAAGTCCATGGGGCCGGATGCAATGCACCCGAGGGTGCTGAGGGAATTGGCTGAGGTGATTTCAGAGCCATTGGCTATTATCTTTGAAAGCTCGTGGCAATTGGGGGAGATCCCTGATGACTGGAAAAAGGCAAATCTAGTGCCCATCTTCAAGAAAGGGAAGAAAGAGGATCCAGAGAACTACAGACCGGTCAGCCTCACCTCAGTCCCTGGAAAAATCATGGAGCAGGTCCTCAAGGAATCCATTTTAAGGCACTTGGAAGAGAGGAAGATGATTAGGAACAGCGAACATGGATTCACCAAGAGCAAGTCATGCCTGACTGTAGGAAGATGCTGTGACCTTCCTCAGAGCCTGGGCCCGAGGAAGGGTCGCGACGCCCCTGCTGGGCAGAACAAGGCCCTACAGGCCAAACTTCCCAGAAAGAGAGCGGCGGAGCCAGGGCAGGAAAGGGATCTATAAAAGGCAGGCCTAGCAGCTCTGTGAGGGGGAAGCTGCTGCTGGTGCCGGCGCCAGACGTGTCTTCCCAGAGGCTGTGGCCTAGGCCTGACCCAAGCCCAGCGGCTGTTTGGAGCAACCACCCCATCGATTGGAGCTTCCCAAACCCGCTCAGATTGCTGGGCCCTAGTGACTGGAGAGGGCCACTGAGCCCTAGTAGCTGGGAGGAGCCACCTGAGACTATGGGGTGGGAAAAACCCCCTGAGGCCGGCTCTGACCTGGAGGAGCTGCCTGACGTCGGGGACCCCCTGGAACTGACTGAACCTGGTGGTCTGCGGGGGAGACTCTGGGATCTGGAGGAGTTGCCTTCCGCTGACAACTCTGGGGAGTTTCCGGACCTGCCATCGGTCGACGGTGAGGGACTCGCAGGATGCCCGTTCACCGACTGCCCCAGCAACCCAGAGGGAGACGAGTGGCTGCAGGTACCCGGGGATTGAGTGGAAGGAAGTAGCCCAGGGACAGCCAACTCGAGAGTGGCTGAGTCAGGGGCTAAACTGCTTTGCCACTGATAGGGCCCTGGGCTGGGACACAGTGGATTCGGGTGGGCCTGCGGCCTCCTTCCCTAAGCACCCGGCAGTGCCTGACATCCTCTGAGCTTGCCTCGCAGAGGATATCGAGCTCTGCCACCCCTGCCTGCCTGCAAGGCCAGGTGCTCCAGACTAGTTTCCCTGCCTGAGGACCAGGGCCACCAGACTGTTTGCGAGCCCCGCCTGTGGGAAGGCTGGGGGCTGTAGACTGCTTGCTTGCCCCACCCTGCCTGAGGGCTGGGGGCACCAGACTGCTTGACCACCCTGCCTGTGGGAAGGCTGGGGCTACGGACCCCTTATCAGGGCTACAGACTGGAAAGGAAGCCTGCTCCGCTGGCGGCTGGGGCTAAAGACTTGTACCTGGCACCGCTTATTCCCCTAGACCAAGGCACTGTGGCCTTCCTTGGAGCCTGGGCCTGAGGAAGGGTGGTGATCCCCTGGCTGGACCATGCCTCCAGCTTACACTGACCAACCTGATTGCCTTCTATGAAGAGGTGACTGGCTCTGTGGATGAAGGGAAGGCGGTGGATGTGATATACCTTGAGTTTAGCAAAGCTTTTGATACTGTCTCTCATGGTATTCTTATCAGCAAGTTAAAGAAGTATGTGTTGGATGAATGGACTATAAATGGATAGAGAACTGGCTAGATCATCGGGCTCAAAGGGTAGTGATCAATGGCTCCATGACTAGCTGGCAACCGGTCACAAGAGGAGTGCCCCAGGGGTCGGTTCTGGGGCCGGTTTTGTTCAACATCTTCATTGATGATCTGGAGGATGGGGTAGATTGCACCCTTGCGGATGACACTAAGCTGGGGGGAGTGGTAGATACGCTGGAGGGTAGGGATAGGATACAGAGTGACCTGGACAAACTGGAGGATTGGGCCAAAAGAAATCTGATGAGGTTCAAAAAGGACAAGTGCGGAGTTCTGCTCTTAGGATGGAAAAATCCCATGCACAGCTATAGACTGGGGACCGACAGGCTAGGCAGCAGAAAAGGATCTGAGAGTTACAGTGGATAAAAAGTTGGATATGAGTCAGCAGTGTGCCCTCGTTGCCAAGAAGACTAGTAGCATATTGGGCTGCATTAGCAGGAGCATTGCCAGCAGATGGAGGGAAGTGATTATTCCCCTCTATTCGGCATTGGGGAGGCCGCATTTGGAGTATTATGTCCAGTTTTGGGCCCCCCTACTGCAAAAAGGATGTGGACAAGTTGGAGAGAGTCCAGCGGAGGACAACAAAAATGATGCGGGGGCTGGAGCACAGGACTTATGAGGAGAGGCTGAGGGAACTAGGCTTGTTTAGTCTGCAAAAGAGAAGAAAGGGGGGGGGATTTGATAGCGGCCTTTAACTACCTGAAAGGGGGTTCCAGGGACGATAGAGCTAGGCTGTTCTCAATAGTAGTAGATGACAACAGAACAAGGAGCAATGGTCTCAAGTTGCAGGGGGACAGGTCTAGGTTGGATATTAGGGAAACGTTTTTCACTAGGCGGGTGGTGAAGCACTGGAATGGGTTACCTAGGGAGGTGGTGGAATCTCCATCCTTAGGTTTTTAAGTTGCGGTTTGACAAAGCTCTGGCTGGGATGATTTAGCTGAGGTTAGTCCTGCTTTAAGCAGGGGGTTGGACTAGATACCTCCTGAGGTCCCTTCCATCCCTCATCTTCTATGTGGAATGTGGTTTTCCTGCTCACATGGTCCTTTTGATTGGTTTGCCATCCTTTCCTCCGCCCGCTGCACAGCCCCAGCACATTCAAGGGGTTTAATTCGTCTCCTTTACTGCCCTAGCTTGTGCCATGTCTGGCAACATGCCATGCACAGCCCTTCACGCGGGAGTTCCATGCTTCTCCAAATTCAGGAGATCGCGCTGCCAGTTTTAAATCAGTTGCACTTTGGTCTATACTTTCCCCGTCTGTCTGACTTCCAGCGCAGGATTCCTGACTCACTTCCATCAGTGCTTCTCCACGGTGCACAGCGGATGTCCCACTTATTCCTTAACTCTTGTATTTGTTTATCTGCTACATTATCAAATTGCAACCTGTTCAATTTCCTCTCCTGCCGCTTTGCCTGGCACCAGGGGACACCAAGCAGTTTGCACCGATCATCTCTGTCTGCATCCTGTCCAGCTGAAACCGTGCCTTCCACTTTCTCCAGTTCTCTCCGTCTGGCCAACCACAAATGTTCAAAAACCACAAGTCCAGCTCACCAAAAATCAGGAGATCGGCTTTAAAATCAGGAGATTATGTAAAAATACTAGCTCTGAGGTTCTTGTTATTTGCCTTCTGCTTTTTGAGCACCTATGGTGCGCTGATGTCGCATCCTGAAGCTTTCTTCATAGCCATGAGGTCTAGAAACTGACTTCCCTTTAAGGCTGAGGCTGAAGTCACCCCAGATCCACTTGACTCCAGGATCTGGGGCTTTAAGGAAAACAACACTTATCACGAGACTCATGAGAAACTGATGTGAGTCGGCGGCACTGTTTTCTCTGCTGCGTTCTCTTCGAACGCTAATGTTGCTGGAGGCTTTAATTGGCCCAGTCTTGTTTGTTCTCCTCTTTTCTTATTTTTAGTTTTGTTCTGATGCTGTGATAATAACTGTTGTCTAATAGCTATTATAAGAAAACCCACCGTCCCTTCCAGCCTGTGTCTGTGTGGCCTGGCCACACTTCGTTATCACTGTGTTTTATTCACACTCTATTTCTATATGGGATTTAGACAAAGTCAGCCAAATATGGAAGCTACGGCTCAGACGATCTTAGGAGTGAAGGCCACGGCAGAAAGTTTAACTGCTTAAGAACCAGGCTGGAAGATGCCACCCGGCAGAGGACAGGGAGACAGAACTCCTGGGTTTTCATAGACTATAAGGTCAGAAGGGACCATTAGTATCATGTAGTCCAGGGGTTCTCAAACATTTTTTGCTGGGACCCCCTTTAAAATATTTTAGGCTGTAATGACCCCCCAAAAAGTGATGACCACCCCCCACGCCATGCCACTCACTGGCATGTGCAGGGACTGACAGTTCGTGACCCTTCCATAATAACCTCATGACCCCCTGAGGGGTCACAACCCCACTTTGAGAACCCCTGATCTAGTCTGACCTTCTGCACAATGCAGACCACAGAACCTCACCCACCCACTCCTGTAAGAAATCTCTAACCTATGACTGAGTTACTGAAGTCCTCAAATAATGATTTAAAAACTTCAAGGTACAGAGAATCCATGAGCAAGTGAGCCGTGCCCCATGCTGCAGAGGAAGGTGAAAATCCCCCCAGGGCCTCTGCCCATCTGCGCTGGGGGAAAATTCCTTCTGGACTCCAAATATGGCCATCAGCTAAACCCTGAGCATGTGGGCAGGACTCACCAGCCAGACACCCAGGAAGAATTCTCTGTAATAACTCAGAATCCTCCCATCTAACATCCCATCACAGGCCATTGGGCATATTTACCGCTAGTAGTCAAAGATCAGTCAATTAACAAATTAGGCTGTCCCATCAGTCCATCCCCTTCATAAACTTATCAAGCTCAGTCTTGAAACCAGCTAGGATTTTTGCCCCCACTGCTCCCCTTGGAAGACTGTTCCAGAAATTCACTCCCTTGATGGTTAAAAACCATCTAATTTCAACTGATGGCCAGTTTATATCCATTAGTTCTTGTGTCCACATTGGCGCTGAACTTACATAATTCTTCTCCCTCCCTGGTATTTATCCCTCTGATGTATTTATAGAGGGCAATCATATCTGCCCTCAGCCTTCTTTTGGTTAGGCTAAACAAGCCAAGCTCTTTGAGTCTCCTCTCATAAAGCAGGTTTTCCGTTTCTCTGATCACCCTAGTAGCCCTTCTCTGCACCTGAAGGATGGGGTGGGGCACGTAGAAGACACAAGGCTAAGGGGAGTGAACTAAACAGTGCAGGGTTCAGGAGGGGATGGACAGACACACGGAGGATTGCAGGGTAAACACACATCATCCGTCTCTCTCTCTGTGCTGAGTCCACGTTTCCACCACCCCCTGCCCAGGTGAGTCGAGACAATGAGCAGAAGCCCCATCCTTGGGTCCAAAGGAGAATTTCCTTGCTAAGCCCACCTACAACATGCAGAAATGTGCTATTGTCAGGGCAGATCATTGGGACACTCTGCCCCTGGGGGTACTTTGGGGCACTCAATAGACAGAGGTAGTGGGTGAGGTCTGGGACGTGTGACTTTTTCTCCCTTGTTTCCCGTTGCTCAGATGAGGTGTCCCACATTTACGAAGCTCTAAGCTGCAGGGTCCCACTTCCCTCGCACACCCCTGGAGTTCTGACCTCAGCTCCCCACCCGGTCCACTGCCAGAGCCAGGGCTGGGACACAGAATTTCTGATTTGCAGCCTCCTCGTCTTTAACCATTAGGCCATACTGCAGAGCACAGAGGGCTCCATGCTAACAAGGCTGTGGGGGTCGCAGTTCCAGGCAGAGGCAATGGCCTGGAGGTCCCTGGTGCAGAGCTGGCAGCATGGCTGTAATGCAGAGAAGTGGCTCAGTGAATTGAGGCTTCCTGTGTTATAATTAGAAGAACCCTGCACTGTCTCACAAGTCAGGGTGCAGCAGCAATTCCTGTGACAGGCAGATGAGCTCAATCGATGGGGTGGGGGAGGGATGGCTTTTTACATCTTATATCAGTGAGTTCCACTGGCACCAGCTCCTCCGTGGTAGGAATCAACAGCACCAATCCCCAGCTCCCTGAGCCAGCCAGTCCCTGCCCTGGAGACAGATCAGAGCTGGCGCCTCCTAGTGGGGAAAGATGCTGAGTCCCATTCTCTACCACTCTGAGCCAGCCTGAGTTCCACCAGCTGTGACCCAGTTGCTGAGAGCACCCAGTCTGGATATTCTGGAGGATCAGAGGGTGCCCAGAGAGGTCCTCTCCGATGGTGCCTTCCTAACCCCCCTGTTATTTCTCCCTTTCTCCTCTTCCACTCTTCATCTTCCTCTTCTCTGTTTTTCCTTCCAATCCCTCTTTCTTCTCTCCCCAGGGCAACATGGACCAAGACATCACGACCTTGCCACGAACCATGGAGGTGAATTCCAGCCAGATCCCAGCAGCTGTTACGGCCACTGACCTGGCCTCTGCCGTGTTGCTCTTCGCCACCTTCCTGGTAGGTTTGGTGGGGAACGGGCTGTACCTGTGGGTGCTGGGGCTGAAGATGAGAAGGACGGTGACCACCCTCTGGTTCCTCCACCTGGTCTCCTGCTACTTCCTCTTCACCCTGATGATCACCTTCTTCGCTGTGTACGTCCTCCTGGGTTTCCACTGGGCCTTTGGCACGGTCATGTGCAAACTCCTGAACACCTTCTTCTCTGTGGGCATGTTCTCCTCCGTCTTCCTTCTCACCCTCATCAGCCTAGATCGTTACATCCTCATTCACCATCCCATTTGGTCCCGGCGTCACCGCACCTTGCCACGGGCCAGGAAGCTGGCTGTGGGCGTGTGGCTGGTCTCCTTCGCCCTCAGCACTCCCTACCTGGCTTTCCGGGAGACCCGTGTGGTGGATGGGGGTAGAATTGTCTGTATCAATAATTATGTCTCCAGTGATGGGAAAGGAACCAAGACGCAGGGCCTGGAGAGACGTGTCCACCTGGCCTTCTTCGTGGTTCGGTTCCTACTGGGCTTCCTGCTGCCCTTCTGCACCATTGTGGCATGCTACAGCCGGGTGGGACTGAAGATGAAAGAGAAGAAGCTGTCATGGACTGGGAAGCCCTTCAAAGTCATGCTGGCCACAGTGGTTTCCTTCTTCCTCAGCTGGCTGCCCTACCACCTTTACCATGGCATGAAACTCTACAGGAAGGAGGTGCCAGAGTCGGTGTCGGAGGCTCTTTTGATCATTTACACCTTCACGTCCTGCTTCAATGCCTGCTTCACCCCTCTACTCTACCTCTTCGTGGGGGAGAAGTTCTGGCAGGTCTTCAGGATGTCTCTTCTCACTCTGGTCAAGGCGGCTTTTGTTGATGATCTTGGCGGCAGTGTCCCTGAGTCTAGTGTGTAACATGGATTGGAAGTTGAGAACAGAAAACAGGAGATGACCTGAAGATGTCTAGACATAGGGGGAGTTGAAAACTTGGCATCCCATTTGTTCCTAGATCCCTGATGGCTCTAAAGCCTAAAGTGTTATAGGTATCTCAATGTTTATAAACCCACCGGAATCCCTGGATTCTAGATTTTCGCTCTCTCCAGAATCCCACGTGTTCTAGGTCTCTCCCATTTTTTCAAACACAAGGGGTCTTTAATGGCACTAGATAGCTAGCCAGCTCTGGAATCCTGTTTGTTTTAGGTCCCTCACTGTCTTCTAACCTATTGAGTCTCTTGGGTTGTGTATCACTAGTTAGATTTGGAATCTCATTATTTTTTTCTTAGCCTCTCAGTGCTTTCCAACTCAGCAACCACGAGTTCTAGATTCTCGAGTGTCTCTAGAACATCACTGGATTCTAGAGCATTTTCAAACCAGATTCGATAGGGCAGGACTTTGCTAAGAAGTCTTTTGGGGTCATAGATTTCCAAATGGATTAAAATCCTTTAGTTGTTGTGTATTATAGAAGAATCTGTATTATAATAGCAATATCTGGCTCTTCTCTAGCGCTTTTCATCGGTAGATCTGAAAGAACTTACCTAGGAGGTCAGTAGCAGTCTCCTGATCTTTACAAATGGGGAAACAGAGGCACAAAGAGGGGGACTTGCCTTGTCACTTGCTTTGGCCAAGGTCACCCAGCAAGCCAGTGGCAGACCTGCCTTGGGAACATACCCAGATCTCCTGCACTGCAGCCCAGGTCTCTATCCATTGCATTTCCTTAGACTGTGAGCTCTCTGGGACGGGAACTGTCTTTTCATTCTGTGTTTGTACAGCGCCTAGCACAGTGGGTCCTGGGCAAGGACTGAGGCTGCCAGCACTACCGAAATAAAAAATAATCAGTAATAATCATTCCCAGGTGTTCTTTAAACTCCCTGGATTCCAGAGGTTTGTACGGCTGCTCTGATATAATTTACAAACACAGAGTGACCCAGTCACTGGGATATTTAGTGTGCGGATGCTCTGGCTTAGTTTCAGAGGGGCAGGTAAGGAAAAGAAGCCAGCGGAGTGAAGAGCAGTACCAGAGAAACGGCCTCCTGGGAAACACGTTAGGGTGGTGAAGAGGTAACGTCCAAGCTGGTGACTATGAAGATCCTGCCTGCCAGCTCCAGCCAAGGTACAAAACTTTGGCGAAGGCTGGGAGCCAGCAGATCAAAAGGTGGAGGATGACAGGTAAGTTAGACATAGCCCCTCTGTTTTAAAAATCTTCTTCCACTCCTACTGATCAGATGTAAGAAGACCAGCATTCGTGACAGATGCTACCTCTCACTAATTCAAAATTCAGTCAGATCTCATGGATTCTAGGCTTCATGGCTGGTTCGTAACCCCTTGGGTCCCTAGTCTGTGAGTGTTTTGAATGTGACCTGATCTGATGTGGTCTAGATTTAGAAGCAAGATGCTGTGATAACAGGGACGAAAACACAAACATCTCCAGTTTTAGATCAAAAGAACAGGGCCTGTGTCTCTAAGCCTGCAAGTGTCAGCTCAGCTCAGCGTGCGTGTTACTCACCCTCCATTTCCGCTGGTGGCCTCACTTCGTAGAGGTGTGAACTGCTACTGAGCACAGGTGCGAACTGCTTGCGTAGCAGAATCACATTCACACTGCAGCCTCCGTGCTCAACATTTCCCAAAGTTTGGAGTCTGCTTTTTCCCCTCGCTGTGCACCGTGAATGTTATAGCCCTCTGAAAATGTTCAGGCGGTTCCTGCAGAGGTGGGGGGCTGTATCAGTGGAACCCCTGGTCAAAATGACCCCACATTTGCATCACAATCCCTCCCCAGCCTCCATTGCAAAGTGCCGGTTTTCAAGGGAGGTGCCCTATGCAGGGGGGTGAGGTGGGGGTGTCAGTGCAATTTATGAATATTAGCAGCTGCTCATATTCAGAGGGCAGCATCCCATGAACTCCGCAATCAAACGATCACCCATTTCTCCAGCAGAAGCTCTCCGGCAGTGTGACGCTTTCCAAGCCAATCCGAGTCTCGCGTCCGGTTCTCAGACCAGTATGAAAAAAAATAGCTCAGCTCCTTTTCGTGCAGCTTTAACTGCGAGTCTCCGGGATCACAGAACCCCGAGCAATCCCCACTCCCTCTGTCCCTGCCTTTGCTGAGACACGACCAATTTCTAGCCAAGCCGGGTGTCGGTGTGGATTTCTGAGCATTTTGAAGCATTGGTCCGGAAAGGAAAAGGATTGTCTGCAGGCCTGGCTGCAGGAGGGCACTTATCAAATCCGCTAGGGGCAGGACTCAGGCTCCCAGGCCTGGGGCAGTTCTCAGCTCCACGTCTGCAGCACCTGGTTGTGAACCATCCCTTGAATCCACCAGCCCTTCTGCAAGTCTCCTCCCTATGGAGGAAATAGGGAAGCCGAGAACACGCAAGAGTAAAGGAAGTTCAGAGAGAGTCTGGTAAACAGCTTGATTATAGACCACTTCTGGTTCAAGCAGAGGCTGGGTGGAGGTGGGAGGAAGTCCTTCATGAGTCAGGCAGGCTGGGTACTGCACCCTAGTTCCACAAGAACACAGAGCTGACAGGTAACAACTCCTAGCAGGGAAAGGCCCCTTGTCCCATTTCCTGCCCCGCTCAGACAACCAGCCCTCCACATCACAGCCACGTGGTACTCTCAGCGTAGCTGTGCATTTAATCTGCTGGACTGTCCCCTTCCCCACTCCTCCCATGTTTATTATCCCACTTGCCCTTCCCCACTGCCCAGCGCTCTAGCTTGTAGCCATGAGTTCACCAGCCATGGCCCAGTTGCTGAGAACACCCCGCCTGGATATTCTGGAGGACCAGAGGGTGCCCAGAGAGGT